>CABHPP010141149.1:0-34634 GCA_902168425.1 Peromyscus attwateri
TTTTTTTATTACCATATTTATTAAAGATTTCAGCAAAATCTAATTTTCATCTCTGGTTGCCTCAAAATTGTAGTTATACAACTAACTAGATTATAGATGCTATAATGCATCCAGCCCATTTCAAATGGTCAATAACTGGACATTTTCATGCTTATTTTTTTTCTTGAAGCTTTCTTTGTTCAGACTGTAAAACTGTGAAATTTATGATTAAAATTTGCAATAATTGGTATTGAGATAACACATTACTAGAGTCCTAGACACATACTAAACCAGTACATTGGAAAGAAAAGATTTTAGATCTTCCATTAGCATTGAAGAATTTTCCCCAAATCACTTTAATTTTGTTGGTGAAGTTTAGAAGTCACTGTAGAGTTTTATACTTGTAAATTAGGCTGTATCCAGTGATCGTATCCTTTAAAAAGATGAGCTGGGCTGGAGAGGTTGCCGGTGTTAAGAGCATTTGCTGCTCTTGCAGAGGACCCAAGCTTGGTTCTCATTACCCATGTCAGGCAGCCACATCCACCTATAACTGCAGCTTCAGGGAATCTGATACCTCTGCTGGCGTGTGTGTGTGTGTGTGTGTGTGTGTGTGTGTGTGTGTGTGTGTGTACACGTGCATGCACACACCTTTATACAAACACAGAAAGTGTCAGAAGAGCTGTTGGTTTTCTGATGTGTGCTGTGTGTTTCTGCTCTCTTTCAACAATGGCTCATGCCTAGAAACACCTGAGGAAGAAGGGCAGCTGGGCCCTGTTCTGCCTACCAGTTTGGATTCCAACCGTTTGAAGAAGAGCAATTGGGGGTTCTTGTTTCCTGGGCTCATTGGTGGGGCTTTGGTGACAGTGTATGCCGTGGCTACACCGTTTATCACACCAGCCCTCCGGAAAGTTTGTTTGCCATTCGTGCCTGCCACTTCGAAGCAGATCGAAAACGTTGTGAAGATGTTGCAGCACAGAAGAGGACCCCTGGTGGACATCGGCAGTGGCGATGGACGTATTGTGAGTCATGTCCAAACAGTTTAAGGTTTGGAACCAGGATTGTTAAAATTTCTGCTTTATGTTTCTTATGAGGCTTCTGCACAGACTTGCCAAATGTGACAGTTTGGAAAGTGTGTGTTTCACTTTGTGTTTGGCTAACTGTTGGACCACCAGCATGTGTTTAGAGTTCATTTTTCTCTGATTGATTTTTTTTTTTCCTCCTGGAGGAAAAGTACTCTGTAAACATGCCAGATAGAAAGGAGCAATTAATTGCTAATAGCCAAATAGTCTATTAGAATTTTTGATCCAGTAAATGTGGCATGATTACAAGAAACGTGGAGCTGTGGAGCTAAATTACCTTGACTCTTTTGCAGTTTAGATGCTTGCTTTATGCTTCTCTGTATTCATACATGGGTAAGTGCTGATTCCTAGGAGCTGATAGAAAGTTAAAATAGGAAAGGCCATTGGGGAAGCCCTGCTTGACTAAAGATAGGAATTCAGGGTGGGCACAGTTACATGTGGCTGAAATCCCAGGACTTGGGAGGTGGAGGCAGGAGGATCAGCCTCTGCTAGATACAGAATTTGAGCTACACGAGGGCTTGTCAAAAAAAAAAAATCAGAATTTTAGTGACTTTACCATGTTGTGAACCAGCCTGAATCTCTGAGTAAAGAAAAGGTCACTGACTGGCAAGCGAGTGATCCTGCGTGAGGAGGGGGCCGCATCTGTAGGCCTCACCCTGATGATGATCAGGAGTGGAGACAGCAGAGGAAGGCTCGTGTTCTGTCAGCGTGTGCTGTGCCAACCAGCAGGACCACACCATGTTCTCTAGTCCTGTGGACACTGGCTTTGTGGGGGAGACCTGAAATCATGATGGGGACACTGAAAGGTGACTCAGGCTTTCTACCTAAGTTTAAAAGCATTTCTTGTGCTGTGGCAAATTTTTTGTTTTGTTTTGTTTTTTTTTCGAGACAGGGTTTCTCTGTGTAGTTTTGGTGCCTGTCCTGGATCTCGCTCTGTAGACCAGGCTGGCCTCGAACTCACAGAGATCCGCCTGGCTCTGCCTCCTGAGTGCTGGGATTAAAGGTGTGCACCACCGCCACCTGACCGGCAAATTATTATGAACCATAATACTTAGCATCTTAACCATTTTTAGTTCTGTGACATGAAGTGATTCCCATTATTACTTGTCGTCACTGCCTACCACTGAGTGCTTTCATCTGGCTAGGGATGGGGCTGTGAGCTGAGCCAGAACCAGGGATGCATTTGTCCGACACAAGCCTGAGTGTCTCTTGATAGTCAAGGCAAAATCTTCAACAAAACGCAGAAGTCTTTGGGTTAGTCATGTGTTGTCCATCAACTATAGAACTGTAGATGTACCATTTTTACGTGAGATCTTCATCAAAAGTATTTTTAAGCCTGTGTTAATTATACAAAGTAATGGGTTTAAATGTGAAATTTTGTCCGTGTACATAGTGCACTTTGATCCCTGCTCATTCCACTTACCATCTCTTAGCTCCTGTTTTACTTACTTTTCTATTGCTGTGAGAAGACACCATGACCAAGGCAGCTTGGAGAAGAAAGAGTGTTTTGGACTTACAGAGGGTTGGAGTCCATCACCATCATGGTGGGGATCGTGGCCGCAGGCAGGGTGCGGGAACAGTAGCTGAGAGCTCACATCTGATCTGTATGTAAAAGGCAGAGAGAAAGCTAGCTGGGAATGGCATCGGCTTCAAAAGCCCATACGACATACCTCCTTGACTAAAGCCACTCTTTTTTGTTTTTTTGAGACAGGGTTTCTCTGTGTAGCCCTGGCTGTCTTGGAACCCTCTCTGTAGATCAGACTGACCTCAGACTCAAAGATATGCCTCCCAAGTGCTGGTGTGCACTACCACCACCAGCAAGGGCACTCTTGCTGATCCTTCCCAAACAGTTTCCCTCAGATAAGAGCCTACGGGGGCCATTCTCATTAAAACTACCATATTTCCCCTCTCCCTGGTCCTTCCTTTTCCCCAGTAGCTCTCAAGAAGTACTTTTTAATGGAATATTACAAACCCTAAATAGGGAACTCTCATGCAAGATGACATTTTTCTTTTGCTAACTCCCTGCTTCTGTCTAGGTGATCGCGGCTGCAAAGGAAGGATTTCCAGCTGTGGGCTATGAACTGAACCCGTGGTTGGTTTGGTACTCCCGATACCGTGCCTGGAGAGAGGGTGTGCATGGCTCTGCCAGATTTTATATTTCAGATCTGTGGAAGGTACGTGATGTGGGGGATGGTGCTAGAAAAGCTGATGGAGCTTCTTCATTCATAATTAGTGTGGCTGACAAGAAAGATTGTTGAAAGAAAAATAAAGTCCAAATGAATATTTGGATAACAAAGTGCAAATGCATTTTAACCTCATAGATTTATAATAGGCTGTATTTTAGTATAGAAACTTCAAGTTTTGATAAAAGTCATATGAAAGCTAAGAATTTATTGACTAAATTAAAGCATTTTCTTTTTTTGTGAAATAATGAGCTATTTCATTTCACTTAGAAATCAGATTATTCTTGATAAATATTTGGCTTTTTTGTGTGTGTGCTTGCATGTTAAGAGAGAGACAAAGACAGATGATAGAAGGAAGTCTATGGACTTTCTAGGTGGCTCCTTCTCGTAATCATAAAAGGAAGGATTTTCTAAATATATTTGTACTCTTTATTCTTATATTTTTATCTATTTTTATTCTCTCATATTTCATCCTGACTGCAGTTTCCCCTCCTTCTCTCCCAGCCTTTCACCCCCACCTTCCCCGTCTCTCAGATCCTCCCTCCTTCCATCTCCCCTCAGAAAAGAGCAGGCCTCCCAGGGACATCAACCAAACACGGCATATTATGCTACTGTAAGACCGGGTGCATACCATCAAATCAAGACTGGATGAGGCAACCCAGCAGGAGGAAAAGGGTCCCATAAGTAGACAAAAGAGTCTCTCACCCGCATTCCCACTGTTAGGAATCCCACAAGAACACCAAGCTACTCAGCTATACATATATACAGAGGACCTAGGTCAGACCCCTGTAGGCTCCCTGATGTCTGCGAGCCCCCATGAGTCCTAGCCAATTGATTCTGTGGGCTGTGTTCTCATGGTTACCTCTGGTTCCTCCTATCCTTCCTCCCCCTCCTCTGCAGGACTCCTTAAGCTCTGCATAATGTTTGGCTGTGGGACTCTGTATCTGTTCCCATCAGGTGCTGGATGAAGTCTCTCTAGTCTCTTTGATGAGGATTCTGCTGACACCAGTCCCAGAATGCTCTGCAGCAGGACAAGCTGTAGGTTTGTGGCTGGGTTGGTGTCCCATCCCTCCACTTGAGGCCTTGCCTGGTTACAGAAGATGGCAGTTCAGGCTCCTTATCCTCCATTACTAGGAATTGTTGCTAGGGTTACTCTTGTAATGTCCCTTGTACTAGGCATCTGCATCGCCCCTGAAATGGGTCTGTGCACGATTATCTTTTGCTTTCAGCTGACATCCACTTGTAAGTGAGAATATACTATGTTTGTCTTTCTGGGTCTGGGTTACCTCATTCAGGATGATTTTTTTCAAGTTCCATCCATTTGCTTGCAGATTTCTTGATGTCATTGTTTTTAACAGCTGAGTAATACTCCATTGTGTAAATGTACCCACATTTTCTTTATCCATTCTTCAGTTGAGGGACATCTAGGTTATTTTCAGTTTCTGACTATTATGAATAAAGCTGATATGAACATAGTTGAGCATGTGTCCTTGTGATAGGATGAAGCTTCCTTTGGGTATATGCCCAGGAATGGTATAGCTGGGTCTTTAGGTAGATCAGTTCCCAATTTTCTAAGGAACTGCCATGTTGGGGAATACTATTTTAAGGTGTGTTACTTTTGTTTATATTGCATTTGTTTAACTCTGTGAAGCTGTGTTACTGTGCCTGTGTAAAACACCTGGTAGTCTAATAAAGAACTGAATGGCCAATAGCAAGGCAGGAGATAGGATAGGTGGGGCTGGCAGAGAGAATATATAGAAGGAGAAATCTGGGAGGAGAGATCTAGGAACCAGAAAAGGAGGAGGACTCCAGGGGGCAGCCACCCAGCTACACAGCAAGTCACAGAGTAAGAGTAAGATTTACAGAAGTAAGAGAACGGGAAAAGCCCAGAGGCAAAAGGTAGATGGGTTAGTTTAAGTTAAGGAAAGCTGGCAAGAAACAAGCCAAGCTAAGGCCAGGCATTCATAATTAAGAAAAGCTCTGTGTATTTATTTGGTGGCAGGCCCCCAAAACGCCAGAGACCAACCAATAACACTGCCATATTGATTTCCAAAGTGGCTGAACAAGTTTGCATTCTCACTAGCAGTGGGGGAGTGTTGCTCTTGTCCCACATCCTTGCCAGCATGAACTGTCACTTGTGCTTTTGATCTTAGCCAATCTGACAGGTGTAAAATGGAACTCAGAGTTGTCTTGATTGCATTTCTCTGATGGCTAAGGATGTTAACCATTTCTTTGTTTCTTGGCCATTTGAGTTTCCTCTGTTGAGAATTCTCTGTTTTGATCTGTACCCTGTTTTTTAATTGGATTATTTAGTTTGTTGATGTCTAGTTTCTTGAGTTCTTTATATATTTTGGAGATTGCCCCGCAGTCAGATGTGGGATTGGTGAAAATCTTTTCCCATTCTGTGGGATGCCTTTTTGTCCTATTGACGGTATCCTTTGCCTTACAGAAGCTTTTCAGTTTCATGAGGTCCCATTTATTAACTGTTGATCTCAGTGTCTGCACTATTGGTGTAAAAAAAATAAAAAACCCAAACAACAAAAACCCTGTGTTTTGTGTTAGGAAGCTTCACAAAGTGCTTTTTCTTAAGTAAGACTTTCCCACTGTAACACTGTCCTCAGCAGCTTATAAAAATGCACTTAGATTTTGCTTGCATTGTTTTCAGGCTGTATATAACTAAACGGTCTCCATAGAGCAAATACGATTTTATTGGGCAATAAGAATTTTGACTGGCAAAGCACTTTTGCCCCATTTTTCAACTGCTACAAAAACCATTTTATTGAACTTTCAACGCAGTGTTTTAGGGAAGAGGAGATTAGAAGTCGGAAGATGCCGCAGGCCGGAAACGGGTGACTTTAGGAGATTTGACTGGCAGCAGGACACAGTTCTGTCTGATGGGTCCCCGTGAGGATGGGGGATGAGGCCCGGGGGGCAGCAGGGCACAGTTCTGTCTGATGGATCCCCGTGAGGATGGGGGATGAGGCCCGGGGTGCAGCAGGGCACAGTTCTGTCTGATGGATCCCTGGGAGGATGGGGAGATGAGGCCCGGGGTGCATCCCGAAAGCTGATGCATCAAAGTGTGGGCAATGTGTTCTTTTTGCTGGGCCTCTTAAGGAGGCTATTCTTCGGGGGAGTGTGTGAAAACCTGCTGCCTGGCCATGTGGGCTCCAGTGAGGCAGGTTTATTGTGATCTTGTCTGCTTAGAATTAACCCACCATTCTTTCTCCATCCTGTTCAGGTCACCTTTGCACAGTACTCCAATGTTGTCATTTTTGGTGTGCCCCAGATGGTGAGTATGCAGCCCCATCTCTGGGGTCCATAACGCCGCCGGCCCTGTCAGCCGCCGTTCATCACCTCTCACACGTGCAGTGGAGGTTTCCCAGTGACTTGAGAGGAACATTGGATTTCAGTTCATTGGTTTAGTAAAATACTAAGGACCTTAAAAGTTTAATCATTAAAGATTCAGACACATTTTAAAATTTTAGTTTCAGAGGAAAAAAAAAATCTCAATGATCCTCTAAAGCCTTAACAATCCCAGTTTGAAAACTGCTTTCTGAGGTCCCAGCGTTGAGTATAGTTGATGATTTTCACGGCTGTTCACTCACACCCCACTGCAATCACTTGGGGAAGTTAATGGGATGTTCCCTTTGAATTGATCATTCTTCAGTTTTGCTGGAAGATAATTTTAAGGGTGGATGAGCATTGACTGGTTTCAATTTCCTCCAATTCACAGATTTGCCAAAGAGCTGAGTATTGAACTTTGATTATGTACTTGGAAAGTGAAAATGCCACACTATTGTACTGGAAATGGGTGTCTCTAGCCTTTGCAGAGATAGCCAGGGTAGGATGTTTCACTGTCATTGCTGGTTTAGAGACTAGAGAAATCAATTCCTTTTTACTTCTCAAAGTCTGTAATTGTAGCCATAATAATCTTGGTAGAGTTGAATGTTTGCTGAAATGGCACATTATAACGGATAAGGTTTTTAATTTAAAATAAAAAGGAAATTTCATTTTTGTTGTTTCATTTTCTTATCTATGCCTTAGATTTTTGTTGTTTTTTGAGCTAGAGTATCATATCACTGTGTAGCCCTGGCTGGCCTGGAAATTGTTATGTAGCTCAGGTTGGCTTTCAACTTGCAGCCTCTGATTCCCAAGTGTGGAGGTTATGGACAAGTGCCACCATGCCCAGCTATGCTTGGGACTTTTATACAGTGTTTAACTGCTTGAGAAATTGATCCCCACATTGGAACTTCCAGTGCAATGGCACATTTTTTGCTTTTTACAAACCAGAAATGATGGTATTACAAAAGTGACTCTATCCGTGTGTCTGCTGTGGGACCTGTAAGTAACTGTGCTTTGTTCCAAAAGTGAAGGCAGGTGTGAGGGCTTAGTCCTTGATCATTGAAAACTTGCTTGGGTCAGGCCTCGGCTCATGCCTTCAATCCCAGCATAACCCCAGCACCCCGGAGACCAAGGGAGGAAGGAGGGTTATTGTAAATTTGAGGCTAGCCTAGGTTACAGAGTAAGGCCCTGTCTCAACTCCCCTCACCCCACAAATAAAAATAATTTGGGATCATAGACTAGATAGGGAATTTTGATGGTGGCTTACTACTTAAGATGTTTGGGTTCTGCCTTCTAAGAAGTAATAACTAGCATATTGGAGACAAGTAACTTTAATGTAGGAAGTAGAAAAGCAGATTTACTGGGAATTCTATGGTGTGTGGAGAGAGGAAGTTAAGCTGAGATGTGGGTTCTGAAGCCCTGCTACCGCGTCCCAGCTGGGGGCAGCAGTGGCCTGTGTAATGCTGAGTGGAGGCTGCTCTGCTGCCCGAGGCAGGGTTGGTTTGCACAGTGTTGGGGCTGTTTCCTCCGGGCAGTGTGAGTTTTGTTATTTTGAAAAATACATGCAATTATTGCTTCTTCTCCTGTACACAGACGAATCTTAACTGAGGAATTTCAGCATTTCACTGTTCTTGTTTCTAGGGAAAAAGAGGAACAGTGGGAATCCACAGAGCATTCATGTTCCTTAAAAAAGCCTCAGCCAGCCAGGGTTCTGCACACAGTGGGTGGGGAGGAGCTCATTTGGCATCTGTTGAGCTGGAGTGTCACGTGTGGAATCCCCATTTGTAGCCCATGTCAGACTTTGGTCAAGAGGAAGTATCGAGGGGCAGGAGAAAATGCTGGCTGGGAAGTTGGAGATCAGCTTTGCCCTCTCATAGTTGTGTGGCCCTGGGAAAGTCTTACCTGGCTGTGTAAGGATGCTGTTGAATTGCACGGATCAGCTGGCCCTCCAAAACGAGCATGTCAAGGCAAGTGTCTAAGGACAGCTGAGGCACTGATGGGCATTTGTGGAGCCAGGAGGAGCCTTAGGGAAGTGTGGAGGAGGAGAGCTGACATTGTAATGCCTCAACCTTGCTTTTAATACCAACTGGATTATTCCTGAAGGCACAGTGCAGTTGGAGGTGGAAATTGGAGCTAACACTTCAAAATGAAGTATGTATTAGAGTATGCTGAGGAGTCCCATTTGGACCTGGTGAACACACTGCGAAGGTTGTACATTTTTATATTTAGCCTGAATTTATGCACCAAGAGGCTCTTTTCAAAATGTGGAGCAGGTTAACTGGGGCTTTGTTTAAAACCCTCTGTGAGGCTGGAGATGTAGCTCAGGTGGTGTTTGTCTATCATGCGTGAAGCCCAGGGTTCAGTCCCCAGCACCACATAAACCAGCTGTTCTGGTGCACGCCTGTAGTCCCAGCACTTGGGAGACAGAGGCACAGTATCAGGAGTTCAAGGCCATTCTTGGCTATATAGCCTGTTTGAGGTCAGCCTGGATTACCTGAGACCTTGTCTCACAAACACACACCCCCAAAAGCCAAAACACCAAACACTAAACCCTCTGTGACTTCTTGCTAACTTAGGGAAAGGGTCCAAACATGCCGTGGCGTGGCTCCTGCCCGCCTGTGACCTTGTCTTAGTCATTTCTTAATGAGTTCTCTGCTCAATTCTTCATCTGGTCAGTCCCTGGCCTTGGCTTTGCTGCTCCTCAGAGCCTGTACTGTCCATTCTTAGTGACCTCAGACCCACTCTGCACAGGGTTTGGTGAGGGAACTCCTACCCTTTCTTCCGTGAAGCTGTCCTCAGTGGTCCCATGAAGTGCCCCCCACCTTCCTTCTGTTGAATTCAGTGAACATTGTACGCTGTGCGCTTCTATGCCTGCAGGCTTTGTTCATGTAGTAAGTGTGGCTGCTGCACAGGAGACAGGGTCTCCTGACCACTTGACTGCATAAGTGAGTAACAAAACATGTACACCCTGAGGTACCTTATCACTGCCCTAGAGGTGGTGGGACCTGTGAGAATGGAGCCAATGAATGAGGCAGACTAAAGTCTCACACAATAGCTGATTTTATTCAGAGCCTCAGACAGTTTATACTCCAAGGGTTAAGAAAGGTCACAGGAGTAAAGTTCTCATGAGCACAAGCTGTATACAATCACAAGGACAAGCCACATGTGGCAAAGACATGTTTTCCCTAGAGTCATATACAGGATAGTTTAAACATTTAATTCCAGAACAACAGCAAGCAATAATGAGTAATCTGAAATAAACTCACTCCTAGCAACTACACCTGGGAAGAACACAAAAACAATCTGAAAATAATTCTGTGTTTTAGAGAAACTGAGGTCACAAGACCCTTGTATTGTTTTCTTGGAGTGTTCTCATAAAAGCACTCCAAGTTCTTCTCACATAGCTCTACTCTTGGACCATGTTCCCACAGTACCTCTTACTAGTGGAAAGATTATATGTTAAATGAGACATCTACATAGAATATGCCATATACTAGAGGAGAATATGTTCTGTGGGGTTGTCGAGAACAGGGAAGGAGCAGGTCAGGATCCCTGGAAGGATACTATCCATGAGCAGTCATTCATGCTAAGGACCTGCAGTTGCACAGTGCTGAGTGGTGTGAGTGCCTGTTGGCTGGGAAGCAGTGAGCAAATGCAGGTGATGAGGGGGATGTGAATTTGAGGTGAGCCCGGGAATAGGACCAGCACATGAAGGATGCTGGTCCTTCTAAGGGAAGGAACTGTTGAGGGTAAGCAGGGGGAATGGAGACTGGTTAGACAGAAGAAGATCACCACCACTGCATGGAGGTCAGACCCAAGACATTAGAAATTGGGAGACAGTTACGTGTTCTTTTGGGTGTCGAGGTGACAGACTAAGGCTTGTTCTGGGGTGGGTTAGCTGGTGAGAAGACATCAAATTCCAGCTGCACTGCAAAGAAACTCAGTGGAAGAAGTGGGCATCTCCAGCATTGGTGAGAGACAAGAGTTCAGGCCAGCTACTTCTTATCTTCTGCTCCTGATATTTGGGTCACCAGGAGCTGAGCTGGGAGAGGTACAGGCAGAACCATCTGTAGCAGCTCTGTGTGGGCTCCTGAAGTCACACTGGCGGTGTTAGGTAAGGGAGAGTCCGGAGTCACATGATAGTCTTGGGTAAGGAAGAGTGGAGCTCAGATGCACATGCCTGACTGTGCACAACCATGGGCCAGTCCAGGAGGCAGGCAGATCTCAGGGAGGACCTGCCCAAGGCCTGAGCTTTGTCTGGGGAGTGAGGCATACCAGCCAAGGCTTCAGGAGATCTTGGTAAGGATGTCTTCACCCTTGGAGCCAAGTGGAGGAAGAAGGAGGCTGCCAGGTCGCAGGTCAGCACTGTCAGCCCTAGGTCTGCCGTGTGCCTGTAGCGGATTCAAGGCGTGCTTCACATTTTGAAGATATGATTAGAATCTGATGAGTTTGTGTTACTTTGAAACCCATAATTATATGAATAATTTTGAATTCTATTAGACAGGCATGACACATCACTACTCTTCGTGTGTGATATCAGGACAGATTTGATGCATATTTATGTGTAATTTAGTCAGTTAATTTCTTATGATTGAAATAGCTTCTTTCATTTTTAGGTTTATCTTGACTTAGCATATGACAGTCACTCTGAAATAAAAGAAACTATAAAAAAGAAAAGAATAGGAATGTGAATACATTTACAATTATCTTTTTATGAACAAAATTACCATAAGAAACCTGATATTTTGAAAAATGCATGTTGTCTCATTTTTTGTTTATTTAATTTTTCCCTCAAGGAATAATTTCTTCTTCTTCTTCTTTTTTTAGTTCTTTGCTGGCCGTTAGAAGAATAGAAATCTTTTCTCCTTAATGGAATTTTTTCTCCATTATCAGTTCTAATGATGCGTTAGAATTTTGGCTTATTCCATCTGTATCTTGGGTTTTTTTCCCCAAGTTATTTTTGTAAGATGCTGGTCAAGAATAAAACCTTCACAAGAGCCCTGCTGATTTCTCTGTCTGGCTGTAGTTAGAGGGAGTAGTTTTTGCTTAGATCTTCATTTCTAAGTATCATTTTTCACTACAAAGAACTAGGAATCCTTGAGAGTAGCTGATCTAGGGTTACAGGAGGGAGGGTACAAAAGCTTGGAACATGTTGTTAACCCAAACATGAGGAAGTACTCAAAATATTTAATGGGAGTATGTCCAAGAATGGAGCAGCCAGATGCAGGAGGTGCTCCATGGCCAAATTAGGACAGTTTGAACATTAGCATAATGAAATTAGTATATGGATATGTATATTTACAACTGCCCCCATAAAATTATTTTTGTTGCTATTTCATTGTTGGAGGGCACAAGCACAGAGGTCCTTGTACTCACAGAGAAGCACTAAAAGAACCAGGAATGTTAATCATGCAGGGGTGTCTCCTCAATGGAGGAGATAAAAATCAAATACCTGCATCCCATCCAGAAAGCTCAGAGTGGATTTTGTTAACAACCTGGTGACCTTTTTGCTCTTTGTGGAGGCAGGCAGACCTCACCCTAGTTCCCCAGAATGGTTATTCCAGACTCTTCCCTCCCTAGACCATTACCCATCCCTGTAGCTGGAGTTTTCTCCAGTCCACCCGGCTCCCGTGGCCGCTCAGACCCAAGTAAACACACAGAGACATATATTACTTGTAAACTGTATGGTCGTGGCAGGCTTCTTGCTAGCTAGATCTTACATCCTAAATTAACCCATTTCTATAAATCTATACCTTGCCACGTGGCTCGTGGTTTACTGGTATCTTTACATCTTACTTCTCATGGCGGCGGCAGCTGGTAGCGTCTCCTCACTCAGTCTTCTGCTCCCAGAATTCTCCCCTCTGCTTACCCCGCCTATACTATACTTCCTGCCTGGCTACTGGCCAATCAGCGTTTTACTTATTAATCAGAGCAACACATTCACAGCATACAGAAAGACATCCCCAGCACATCCCTGAGGGAGAGGTCACAAGTACTTTATGGCCTGCTGACCTCTATGCTGTTGGTCAGAGATCCCACTAGATTCTTTGTTTTAGCTTTAGAATGCACCCTCATGATCACATGTGCTTTGTAAAGAGTCTCTATGTAGTCATAGATACTTTGAAGCTTTATTGTGCACCTGATTGGACTAATTGGACTGATGGTTGCCTGGAAACTTTTCTCAGATTGCACTGTGTTTTAATTGTGCTAACAACGAACCACCTGGTATTAGGTCCCCGAACTCTGATCCAGGTTGATGAAGTCAGTCATTCTTAGCTCTTTGTAGATCACGGTCTGCATTGACACCTACCCGGACCGCCGCACTTCATAACTGTAATTTTGTTACTGTTATGAATCATAGTGTAAATATATGTGTTTTCTGATGGTCTTGGGGGGGGTCCCTGTGAAAGGGTTGTTCGACCCCAAAGGGATCTTGGCTCACAGGTTGAGAACTGCTGATCTAGAGGAAAGATGGATCAGCCTGTTACCACTTTGCAGCCTTTATAGTAAAAATTGATTGCAGTCAGAATCCTTAATGTATGCTACTTCTAGGGCAGAGATGGTCTGTGAGTAAAGGTGCTAACAGTTTCTTACAGCAGGTCGCTAAGGATAAAGGGAAGGTAGTAAGTACATTACAGAGATGCCAGATTCACCTGAACAGTGGTTGATGGCACCATCAGGAGCAGGAGGGCCTTCTGGGCTTCTGGAGCTCTGATAAGGTCACAGGCTTACAGTAGCGCCGTTGCCAGAGACCCACTGAGCCATTGGGAGCAGATAGTGGAGGAACTTGAGGGTCATTGGTCTGTTGTCATGAAAGACAAGAAAGGTAGGACTGTCCCAGGTCAGAGGAGACTGAAGTGGGGTAGAGCCCTGGGTCAGCATGCACAAGGCTGATCATCCCCTAGTACCACAAAACAAACAAACAACAACAACAAACCAAACTAGGAGACCAGAGGAACCATACGGCTAAGCATGGGGCTGCGTCCTGGGCGGAACAGGACACTACTGGGAGAAAAAGATTGAACTGTTCTGGGGTTACTGTGGGCAGAGTAAGTTTCCTGGTGTGAGCCTCACGTGGAGTGTGTAAGAAACAGGAGTGTTGTATGCAGCCTCTTCTCCAAGGTTTAGAGTCAGTTCATGGCGGAGGAGGGCTATAGGGAGCAATGAGGCATCGCTGGAACTCGGCGGGTAGACTGCGCATGCGCCCGAACTTGGCCCCGGTGGACTGCGCATGGGTCCTGTGTTCAGTTCTGGTAGCTTGTCTACAAATTGACACCATCTCAAAATCAGTTAAAAGTAGAAAGTGAAACATATGTTTAGAACATGAGAGTATTCATACATTTTTACAAACTACAGATAATTTTAGATAGTTGTTTGTTGATGTAATTAAAATGTCAATACTTTCAGCAAATACTAAAACACTTGGTAGATTGGGTAATAAAATTATATGAGATTGATGTATTATCTATATTGTTTAGAAATTCCCTAAGTTGTGGCTGCAGGTGTAGCTGAGTGGGAGAGGGGTGTGTAGTGTGTCAGGTCCTGGCTGCGCTTTGTAGAACTAAACACCACTAAGGGAGGATATGCATCATTAGTACATTATACACACATTTAAAAATTAAAAATTCTTTTTTTTTTTTCTTCTTTTGGTTTTTCGAGACAGGGTTTCTCTGTGTAGCCCTGCCTGTCCCAGAACTACTTTGTAGACCAGGCTGGCCTCGAACTCACAGAGATCCTCCTGCCTCTGCCTCCTCAGTGCTAGGATTAAAGGTATGCTCCACCACTGCCCAGCTCAAAATTATTTCTAAATGGTAGAATATGTGCTTTTTCATGGTCTAATTAGACAATATTTCTCCGACTCTAAATGTTGATGCTACAGTGAATGTACTGTTATTGTAGAGAAAAAAAGTAACAGCGATTGTAATTCTAGGATTATGTCAGTTGTTTGATGTGTCCCAATTCAGAGATGTTAAAAGTATAGAAAAATGTGTCTTAAATACATGAAATACATGCTGTGTTGAAGTGCTTTAGTAGATAAATCATTTAAAATAATTAGTATTTTAATTATTGCCGTATCATGATTTTTGTCAGAAAACCAAGGACTTATTATACATATCTGCTAAGATAGGTTACTTTATAATTGGTACTAGAAGATGTCCCTGTAACTGCTGTTAATGTGTCTTCTCATGTTGATAGATTGCTCGATAAGTGTTTGTGCCTGAAGTGATGTGTTTGTAAGTATTTCCAGGGACTTTGAAGTGCAGAAAGGCATTTTGAAGTCGTCTCCTTTGTTACTATTCAGGGAACCTGATGGCTGTTGTTCTCCACAGATGCCACAGCTGGAGAAGAAACTTGAGCTTGAACTTGAGGATGATGCTAGAGTTATCGCCTGCCGGTTCCCTTTCCCACACTGGACTCCAGACCACACTACTGGAGAGGGGATCGACACTGTGTGGGCATATGACATGAGCACTTTCAGAGGACGGGAAAAGAGATCCTGACCATGAGCATCCCGTGGGTCATCCAGTAGACCTTCACTTTCCTTGACATGAAGTGAGAAGTCACCATTGCTGTCCTCACCTTTTGGAGAAAAGGAACAGAGCTCAGAAAAGCATTTAGGTTTAAAGGCAGTTTGATGTAGCCTAGGCTGGCCTTGAATTTGCTGTGTAGCTGAGGATGACTTGAACCTCTGATCCTTCCTCCTCTACCTTCCCAGTACAAATTGCGCAGTGGAATATTTTGAATGGGTTTACTGCCGTCTCATACACTAGGATGCTCAAAGATATAAATAACTGAGTCATGTTTATGGACCAGAAGGCTGTCATCTTGAAACAGCATGGTTTAATGCCAGATGAAGAGGAAGGGGGCACTCATGCAAATGCCTACAGTTTCCTATGGTTTTGTTCATGAGTGAAATTTATCTCCTTTCTGTAGCTTGTAGCTAAATTAATTTTCTAAAAGATAATATTTATAAGGAATATTTTGCCCTAATGTTGGTGGCTCACTGTACTTTATTGATTGAATATGTATATGTACGTGTACAACTGTATGTAAACAGACTATGTGACATGCACATGTTTTAAAATTGGGGAAATTGTGACAAATTGCACTTGGCTTTAATTAGCAGTATTGCATGTTTGGTGTCAATTGCATTATCATGAGTAGTATCTTAGATTTGATGAGGCATTTAGAGAAGTTCCTTGGGCCAGGGAAAAGTTAGGAAGGGTTTAACGGTGAGTGACTGATCTTTGGAATCTGACTGAGTTCCTGTTGTTAGCAGGAGGCCTTGGTGTCTGCTACCAGGACACTGACATACTGAACATGGGTCTGTCTTTGGTCAGTCAGTGGTGTTTATATTTAGACACCGAGGGAAGCTTATGCAGGGAAGTTACAGATTATTTCTGCCAGCCACTTCTCTTATTTTATGAGAATAGCCATTTGTGGAACCTTTCTCCTGAGAAGAGACTTGACTGATTTAGATAGAAGACAAGTCAGGGAAAGCCTTTGGTTGTGAGTAGACAGGCTTCATAGACTGAAAAATGAATGTTGAATGGTGGTACGGCCGCTCAGCTAATCTGTTCTTACAGAGAAAAGAACGAGCTCTGCTCCTACGCCTGGGACCTAAGTCCCAAGCTGTCCCAGTGGGAATTTCATTTTAAGAGATGGCTGATAAAAATAGGAACATTTGATACTTTTCTTGTGAGGACCAACTAGAGACAATGGGGCATTGTCCAGAGGGGCATTCTGTCGCTTGTTCGTCCCATGCATGATGTCTGTCCAAGCTCTGCTGGTTCATGATGAGAAGACATGCCTGGCTCCTGGCCTCCGGGATTTCTCCTGTAGAAGGCAGAAACAGCGAATTTCAGTGTGTGTGAGCTTCTCTGAAGAAATGGAAGTGTTGTTTGTTTGAGGAGCCCATGGAAGGTGTAGGCATTAAATCATTTGTTGACTGTGGCCGTCTTTCACTTCCCAGGTCTGATTTTTCCCTCAAAGAGTGAGTTCCGGGTGGGTGGGCGGTTTTGGTGGGAGCACAGACCTTGCTGTCCATCTCTTGTTCTCACCTTCTGCTCTAGCTGCTGCTGTTACATTCTGGACACACATTAGAGGGACCACCACTGTTCCTTACCAGGCATATGTAGTGAGTCGATGTGGGGTCTTCTGTACCCTGGAGATATCCCACAGTTTTCTAGATACATTCCTGATGGGTTTGTAAAGGATCAAACTGCAGTCATTTATAACTTACCATCTTCCCCTTTAATGTGGTAAGCATTAGCTGATGCCAGGTCGCGTGACCTCAGAGTGTCACACAAGTGTTTTGACCAGCTTCTGTGAGGTCATGCGTTAGTCTTTGAGGAGTTTTCTACTAGAAGATGTGGCTCCTCTGTGGCTAGTTTGAATTGTTATCAGTTACTAGGTTAAGGATACTGATCAGGTTTGCTCATGGTTTGAATGTCAGAAATAGGTTCATGTCTGAACAGGTTGGAATCAGGGATAAGTGCCAACCTGATCAAATTCAAAGCTAAAGAAGACAGAATGGTAGCCAGGATGGAGCTCTTGCCTAGCGTGTGCAAGGCCCAGTGTCACTCATTGCTCATAAATGTTTTGATCCAAGGGGTCCTTGCTCATGAGCATGAGCTCCTCACTGTGCTCATCTGCCCTGGTTTTAGACTGTGCTGCTTGGCATTGGAGAGCCTTGAGGATCCCTGGGAAGCTGTAGACAGGAAGTTCATGCCCAGTAGAAATATATTCCATGAAGTCACCTGAAGTTAGGTTTGCCTTGGATCATGAAGTTCCTTCCTGTGGATGGGAAGCAGGAGCTGGACAGCCACTTGGTGGGGATGTTGCAGAAGCAATGTTTGCAGCACACATGCATCACCGAAGTGATGGGGGCCTTTCCACTCTTCGTAGGGTCCCCTGAATCATTTGAACAGACCTCTAAGGCCAATATAATAAAGTGGAACGTAATTCCGACACAAACTTCCCATGCCCACAGATGTAAGTTGCTCATAACTGTTTGTCACTACAAGTTTGCAGAAAAAGTAGTTAGAATATTGGGATGCTGATGAGTGAAGTTAAATTATACTAGAACAGCCATGAAGTGTGAGACCTCAGGAAAGCTGGGCTCTAAAATTTCAGGACTGGTGGTTAGCTAGAATGGACGTAGCTCATTTAAAAAATATCATTTTACATTATTTTTGTGTGTGTACATGGTGTGTGTGAGGGTACAACTACACATGTGTGGAGGTCAGAGGACAACTTGTGTGAATCAGTTCTCTCCTACCATGGGTGTCCTAGGGATCAAACCCAGTTCATTAGGCTTGGTGTTCCATGGACCTAGTTCTTGAAGCTTCTTGTCAGCATCGGTCACTAATGGTTCCCCATTTTCCCTTAAGGGACTTTGTCCACTCCCAATCTTGTCAAGAGAGCAACCATGTGGGGCCCTAACATTCTTCTAAACCTCCTGAAATCAGCTGCAACAGGGTTAAGAATCTGAGTTGAGTCCTGCACACTGTTGGGTGGACTCTTTGCTGGCAGGAACTATATGGACTGTGTTAGACTAGGGAACACGAAGACTGGGTATGGACATCCCTTAACGGAGGCCAGAGAAACTTTAGGGCTCACTGGAAGGACAAGTTAACAGACTCCTGAGCATGTCATAGTCCCAAGTGGGAGGGGCCAGTCCACAGGACCAGAGACCCTTGGGAACAGAGCCCAGTCTGCCCTTATGTGCTCAGATGAAGTGAACTGTTCCTGGAAGGATTCCATTTATAAAATAGGTAATCTTTAGAACCGATGAAAATACCACTTGCCAAAACAGATTTAAGCACGGAGAACTTATCCCTAAAGACAGTGTGGACCATATACTTAAACAGGAAGGTGGTTATTTGTTTAAATGAGAGGATAGCTGAATCTGAATAACACAATACCATCTCTAAGCTTGGAAACTAGTGGTTTGAGAGTCCTCTTAGGCAGAGCACCTTCCTTTAGATTGAGGTGCTCTGTGATAATGACACATTATGATTCTCCTGGAAGCGGCACACTTGTGACTCAATGAGCTGATGCAAATTGAACATGAACCAAAGGACCATATAACTTTTATAGGTGGGGAAATTAGATGTCTGATTTTTCTAATTTAATATTATGGTGTGAACATTATCCAGGAAGGATTGATCAAACAATGGCTCATTGATCTCCAGGTTTAATCCAAGGGTGGAAGGGAGACATTGAGTTAGTTTTCTTCTCTGTCATATCGCGATGGAAAATAAGCATCGAGTCCAAGTCTTTATGAAAACAGCGCTTCAGAACAGTCAAGAACTGCACACATCTCTGCAGTTTGGTGGGTGCATTTAGGTAGTGGAGTCTTAAAGGGTTTGCTGTAAATTCAACTCCGTAGTGTGTGTGAACAGAATGACAGTATGGCAGAACGCATTGGACTAAAGCCCGTGTGTGTGTGTGTGTGTGTGTGTGTATGTAAAATGATAGTGTGGCAGAATGCATTGGACTAAATCCCGTGTGTGTGTGTGTGTGTGTGTGTGTGTGTGTGTGTGTGTAGAATGACAGTGTAAGTATCAGTTGGCAAAATCACAAGCAAGAAGGCAAGAAGGCGCATCTTCCAGCTTGTTTGTGATCTTTTTCCCTCTCCGCTCCCACTCTGACTGGTCCCTGGTGTGTTACAGATCATTTTGTCACATGGCCTTTTGTTCATGTAGGTGTTCAACTTAAGAGGTAGATTACCTACTGCCATCTTCAAAGGTATCTGCATTTTGTCAGAGAATCTCTCTAACATAAGTTTGATTTTGGGAAGACTGAGAAAAGCTAATTTGTACTGGAGAAATGTCAGGTTTACTTCTACAATCCCTCTCACCGCACTGCATACCCATGACAGCTCAGAAAGGCAAAGCTGGCCCCCTGTGAGTTTTCTCTTCCTGAACATGTTAGTGATGAGAAGTCTGTTGCCGAGAAACTATGATGATGACTGCCGTTGTGTGTTAGCTGTCCACCATAGGCCTTAAACACACAGGAAAATTTCTTGGCGGTGGTGGTACACAGCTGTAATTCCACATTTGGGAGATGGAGGCAGAGGGTCAGCAGCAGTTCAAGGTCACACTCAGCTACATAGTAAATTCAAAGGCAACCTAGATGACATGAAACCTTGTTTCAGAAAAAGGGAAAGAATAAAATCCTGTGAGCTCTGCAGTGTAGACATGCCTTTTCTCTGTTGGATAAACTAAGGCGTGTAGTCAGTGACACATTGGGCAAGGCACGTACAGTACTTAATCTCTTAATCCTGATGGACAGTGAAGACACACATGTGCTTTCCTTATTTGCACTTCTTGGCCAGAGCATGGGGAAGGCCGTGCGATGAGCCAATCCCTTTGACTGCATGAACTCAGACATTAGCAGCGTCTGAGCAGCTCTGAAGCTTGGCTTCTGAGCCTCTTTGAATCAGGCTTGTCTTTGGTGGGCAAAGGGTGGTCCTTGATTGGAGGCATGTGCTGAAGGATAATCCACCCACTTTAAAGAGGGTCAGCAAAGCAGTATCTTCAAAGAACAGAACTGCTTTACAGTTTTCCCGCACAGACACTCCGGTGCAAGCACATCACCCATATTAGAAAGTCAGCGTGGCATGCACGTGTCTCCGTTAGTTGGAGCTGCTGTGACCATATACACAGACTGGGGTTAAACCACACAATGTGTCCCTTATCTCTGGAGGCTGGAGTCTAAAGTGCAAGTACTGACAGGTTGGTGTCTCTGGAGGCTTCTCTCCTAGGCTTGTGGACAGTTGCCTCCTTGCTGTCTTCACATAGGTTTTCCTCTGTGCCCGTCCCTGATGTCTTGCTGTGCACCCTAGTCTGCTTTCCTAGTAAGAAAGCCAGACAAGTTGGATTAGGCTCACTCTAATAACCCCATTTAAACTTACTCATCGTGTGTGTGTGGGGGGGGGCACACATGCCTGTGTGCTGGTACATGTACATGTATGTGCATGCTTCTGTGGAAGTCAGAGGTTGATGTTGAGTGTCTTCCTCTGTGGCTCTTTACCTTATTTTTTGAGACAAGTTTTCTCATCGACCCTGAGTTATGGGTTTGGCTAAATTTGGCAGCAAGCTCCCAGTGTCCTCCTATCTCTGACCTCCCCCCTCCCTAGTAGTAGTGTTACAGACATTTACGTTACATACTGTCATGCATGCTAGGGGTCCAAACTCATGTCCTCAAGCTTGCCCAGCAAACACCCGTTGAACTATATCCCCAGTCCTTACCCCTTTCAATGCCCCATCTCCAAACAGTGTCATGCTTTGAGACACCGGGTGTTAAGAGGTCAGCACGCTCATTTGGAATATTATGGTTACGCCTCATTGTCAACTTGATGGGCCTTAGTATCATCTAGAGAAAGACTCCCTGGTTGTATCTGTGAGGATGTTTCCAGAGAGTTTTAACAGAAGAGGGAAGACCCATCCTGAATGTGAGCAGAACTGTTACATGAGGTGAGGTCCTGGGCTGAGAAAAGAAAGGGGAGTGGACACCAGCATTCACGTCTTTGTGCCTGCTAACTGCGGGTGTGATGTGACCAAGCTGCTTCAGGCCTCTGCTGC
The DNA here is from genome assembly GCA_902168425.1 of Peromyscus attwateri. Classification (NCBI taxonomy): domain Eukaryota; kingdom Metazoa; phylum Chordata; class Mammalia; order Rodentia; family Cricetidae; genus Peromyscus; species Peromyscus attwateri. The sequence goes on from CABHPP010141149.1 coordinate 21,175, forward strand.
CCCATGTTCCCCACAGTGATGTGCTGTGCCCTCAAACCGTGAGCCACAATAAACCCTTCTTCTTACCTTAAGTTGCTTTTGTGAGGCATTTTGGTCACAGGAGAGAAGAAAGTAGCCAGTACAGGTTCACATAATTTGGACCTTTTAAACTAGGTTATGGGATGGGTGTCTAAGAGTTTGGAGCTTTGGGCTAATGAAGACAGAATGCTGCAGGTAGAGCTTAATGGGCCATTCTGGGGGGAGTTTTGGAAGACCAGAATGTGGAGAGATGCAGACAGTAAAGACCTGGCTTGTGAGGTTTCATAGGGGGAATAAGGACTCTACTAGAAATGAGTGACAGGCCATTTGTATTATATTCCAATAATGGCTACATTCTACCTGTGTCTCAGGAAATAGACTGAGGCTAAATTAAAAAGTAATGGACTAATTTATTTAGCAGAGGAACCTCAGGACAGGACAGTATTCAGATTTTGGAGTGGTTATTGTTCACTTCCTTATCCGGGTTGACAGTGAGAGAGGAAGCAACAACTGGAGGAGAAAGATGGCAGATGTGTAGTTTGGTGAGGAAAGGCGTTTGAGTGAGTTTGTGGTTGGACAAGGTAAATAGGAAATATGACAGCTGTTGTAGAGATTAGCACTGTGTTGGTTTGAATGAGAATGTCCCCATACTATTGGGCATTTGAACACTTGATCACTGTTGGCGCTGTTTGAGAGGTTTACCAGGTGTGGCTTAGCTGGGGGAAGTTGTCACTGGGGTGCAGGCTCTGAGAATTCAGACTCAGTCATCCCTAGTTTGTCCTCCACTTCCTCCTTGCCATTCAAGATGTGGACTCTCAGAATCTTGCTCCAGCTTCCATGCCTGCCCCTTAGCTACTATGATGGACTCTTATCCTTCTGTAAGCAGAAGCCCCTATGAGCCCTTTCTTCTGTAACTTGGTCATAGTGTTTTCTCACAGCAATAGAAAGACGATAAATGTAAACACCATTAAGGAGAGACCACTCACTTTGCACTGGGCCCATTTGAGAAATGCCCTGATATCAAGACTCTACCCATCGAAGGCTTTAACTTGTGAAAATGCAAATTCATTTGATTGGAGAGGACCTGAACCACAGGATCCCTGCTCAAGAACACCTGCCTAGGGTGGTGCTTCCCAGGGTTAGCCCTCGAAGGACCTGAACCACAGGATCCCTGCTCAAGAACACCTGCCTAGGGTGGTGCTTCCCAGGGTTAGCCCTTGAAGGCATACAGAGGAGGGTGCTGCGCAGGCAGCCAGGGTACATCTCAAGCTGGCAGCAGGACTTGGGAGCCTTAGCCGCATGAAACTACGCTTTTTTTTCGTCAGGTATGATAGATACAAGATTGAGGGGGTCATGGAGACTTGTGCTAAGGTCCCAGAAAACTGCTGAGGCCAGGTAATGTGTCACAAGTTGCAGTTATCTGATAGGCCATTACAGAAAGTGCTGAAGGTGAGGCCTAAGTTACAGTGGAGGCTACAGCGTGTTGGAGATGTCAGGATCATGGGCTGTCTATTAAGGAAAACTGCAGGCATGGAGTAGAGTTGGCCAAAGAGGCTACATGTGCTGTGGATTACAGAACTGGAGGGATGGTTCTACCGAAGGCTGTGGGAACCCAGATAATTTTATTATGAGTCCCATATGCTAAAAGTGGAGTTGGAGGTATTTGCCTGTTGGGCACTGGTGTAACCTTTGGGAGGTGTGGTCTAGCTGAAGGAAGTTAGGTCACTGGTGACATTCTCTGCAAAGGAATTTGGGAGACTTGGCTTCTTTTTTCTCTTTGGCTTCCTGGCTACCGTGGGGTGAGTGGCTTTGCTATGGGTTGATCCTTCTGTATACTGTGAAGATTTGTCACTGTGACTGGTTTAATAAACAAGCTGTTCAGCCAATAGCCAGGCAGGCTAAGGTTAGGTGGAAAAACCAAACTAAGGAGGAGGAGAAGAAGGGCAGAGTCAGAGAGTTGCCACCAGATGCAGAGGAAGCAAGATGAGAATGTTGTACTGAGAAAAGGTACCAAGCCATGTGGCTAAACATAGATAAGAATTATGGGTTAATTTAAGTGTAAGAGCTAGTTAGTAATAAGCCCGAGCTACTGGCCAAGTATTTATAATTAATGTAAGCCTCTGTGTGGTAATTTGGGAAGCGGCTGCTGGGTATTTGGGAGTTGCTGGTGGGACAGAAACTTCCATTTACATGGCTTCTTCTACCATGTGTTCCTCCTCTTCCCTGTTTGATGTTAGGCTTTACTGTAGGCTGAGAACTATGGGTCTAAGCTACCATAGACTAAAAGTCTGCAAAACTATGATCCAAAACAAATATTTTTTTCTTATAAATCAGATATTATGCCATAGCAATATAAAGCTACCTAGCAAATTGATTTTTTGTTAAAGGATGAAAATTTAAGTTTACACACCCAAGTGGAGGATTAACTTTGATTTATAAAAGAGATGTGTGGTAGTTTGAATGTAGTTGGCCCCCATAATCTTGTAGGGAGTGCACTTTTCGGAGGTGTGGCTTTGTTGGAGTGGGTGTGTCCTTGTTGGAGGAAGTGTGTCACTGTGGGGGTGGGCTTTGAGGTTTCCTGTGCTCAGGATACCACTCAGTGTGTCAGTCGACTTCCTGTTGCCTGTAAGATGTAGGAGCTCTTGGCAACACATTTGTCTACATGCTGCCATGCTCCCTGCCATGATGATATTGGACTGAACCTCTGAGACTGTCAGTGAGCCACCTCAATTAAATGTTTTCTTTATAAGAGTTGTCATGGTCATAGTGTCTCTTCACAGCAATGAACACCCCGACTAAGGCAGAAGTTAGTACCAGGGACTGAGGTATTGCTGTGATAGGCCTGACTGTAGCACGAATCTTAAAGGGTCTTATTAATAAAATCAAACCCGGAGCCAGGTATTGGGGTGAACACTGAATGATCAGAGAGACAGAACAAGCCACAGCTACTTCACCTTGCCAATTCCTCAGCTGATCCTGTTTCCTCAGACTGCATGCCTCTGAGTCCTCATCCGAATAAATCTCAGCTGAACTGTGCTGCTCAAAAGCCTAAAAGCTTAACCAGCCTAGTTCCTGGTCTTCACACCTTATATACCTTTCTGCTTTCTGCCATCACTTCCTGGGATTAAAGGCGTGAGTCACTAACTAAACATGCCTGGATGTTTCCAGTGTGGCCTGGAACTCACAGATCCAGACAGATCTCTGCCTCTGGAATGCTAGGATTAAAGGTGTGTATGCCACCACTTTCTGGCCTCTATGTCTATCTAGTGGCTGTTCTGTTCTCTGACCCCAGATAAATTTATTAGGGTGCACAATATTTTGGGGAACACAATATCACCACACCTGACTATGTGTTTCTTTAGAGGAATTTGGACTTTGGTACTTTGGATTATGAAAACAGTGGAATGCTTTAAGCACTGCTTAATGGGCCATACTAGTAGAAGCATGGATTATAGTGGTGCTAAAAGTTATTTGAACTATGGGGGCTCACTCAAGAGGTTTCAGAGGAGAAGACTATTATTATGTTGCATAGAGATCATTCTTGTGATATTTTGGTGAAGAAAGTGGCTGCTTTTTGTCCTTATATGAAGGGTCTGCCTGAGACTAAAGTGAAGAGTTTTGGATTAATTCCGATGGCAGAAGTCTCAAAACAGCCTAGTATAGACTCTGTTGTGTGGTTATTAGTGTTAAATGAAGATTTATAATGAAAAGGAGCAAGCTGAGCAGGGCAAATTACAAAATGTAAATTTTGAGGAGAAAAAGAGCACCAGGAAGTGGAATGCATCTAAGTCCCATATTCAAGGAGATAAATGGATTAAGAAATGGAATAAAGGGAGTGGTGACCTTAGGGCAAGAGCTCACCCAGCTAAGTTTCCAACTTATGGAAAAAACTAAAGAAAAGCTTAGAGCCAGGTGTGGAGGGGCACACCTTTAATCCCAGCACTCCAGAAGCAGAGGCTGGCGGATCTCTGAGTTTGAGGCCAGCCTGGTCTACAGAGCAAGTTTCAGGATAGCCAAGCTTAGGCAGTGTAAGACAGAAAGCTGGTGAAGATGTAATTGAATGAGGGGGCCATGTTCCAGCCCCAGTAAGCAGCTGAACTTGGCAGCTTTGGCCGTGTGGTTCTGGCTTTAGAGTTAAAGATAGAAGGAGGGAGTTAGGGAATAAAACTGCTGAGGCTAGGCACGTATCAGGGGTGTCCCTGAGTAGAGGCCTAGTAGAGAGGCCATTGGATGAAGCTGTGATGTTGAAGCCTGGATTTCCTTGGAGAGAGATGCCAGAGTTGTGGGATATCTGCTGAGGAGAGCTGCTAACAGGGAGTAGAATCAGCCCAAGAGAAAGAAGTGTGTTGTAGTCAAACCTGAACAGAGTTGGAGATCTGAAGAGCGTTTTGACATCAGACATGGAGATGCAAAGTTTGGAGTTTACCCAGCTGGTTTTTGGTCTTGGTTCGTTCCAGTGTTTCCTCACTATGCTCCTTTCCCTACATTTTTGGAATGGTAATGCATATCCTGTGCCATTATATGTTGGAAGTATGTGATCTGCTTTTTGATTTTGATTTTACAAGGGATTACAGTTAAGAAATTGCAGAAGTCTCAGAAGAGACTTTGGACTTTGAAACAAGTTTGGGACTGTTATTGACTATGGGGACTTCTGAAGTTGGTCTAAATGCATTTTGCATTATGATATTGTTACAAGCTTATGGGGACCAGGGAGTGGAATGTAGTAGTTTGAATGTAATCCCCCTCCCCAATCTCATAAGGAGTGGCATTATTAGGAGGTGTGGCCTTGTTGGAGGAAGTGTGTTACTGTGGGGGTGGGCTTTGAGGTTTCCTATGCTCAGGATACTACTCAGTGTGTCAGTTGACTTCCTGTTGCCTGCAAGATGTAGGAGTCTCAGCTCCAGCACCATGTCTGCCTGTACACCACCATGCTCCCTACCATGATGATAATGGACTGAACCTCTGAACTGTAAGCTGCCACCTCAGTTAAACGTTTTCCTTTATAAGAGTTGCTGTGGCCATGGTGTCTCTTCACAGCAATGGAAACCCTAACTAAGACAAGACATAACTTTAAAAAGCCCATATAAATCCAGGGAAATAGTGATGGCATGGGGCTGAAAACTAAGCTGATGTGACCATTGGATTGGTCAGTAGTACTCTGGGGATTAGACATCTGGAGTTCAGCAAGGTAAATCCATTAGCATGTAGGCTTTCATGAAGATGGAGTCCTGGGTGTCTATGATGAACGAAGTGTAAATAGTATTTACTCATCATTAAAATATAGTTTGCTGGGTGGTGGTGGCACATGCCTTTAATCCCAGTACTTGGAAGGCAGAGTCAGGCAGTCTTCTGGGTTCCAGGCTAGCCTGGTCTACAGAGAAAGTTCCAGGACAGCCAGATCTACACAAAGAAACCCTATCTCAAGAAAACCAAAATAAAATAAAATAAAATAATTTTTTTTTGTGTGTGTATGTGCATACCATAGCATGCATGTGAAGGTCAGAATATACTTTTGTGGAGTCAGTTCTCTCCACATTTACGTTGGGAATCAAACCCAGGTCATAGTCCTGTGCAGCTAAGTGTCTGCCTGTTGAGCCATTTAGCGTGTCTCCTGATATTTCTTACATGTTTGTAAGTTTTCTTCCCCTTTGACTTGCTTTGTCTTCATAACAAATGAAAATTACAAATGGAAGAAACACAGTTTTTGAGATTTAATCATCAGCTCAAAGAAACAGAAAGTCTGAGTGAGGTAGCAGTCAGAGAATCTCACCAGGAGCGAGAGGAGCACCTAGAGGGCGACACCTTCCCACTGCCCTTCCCTACTTCACGCTCTAGCTCCCTAGTGGTCACGTCCACCCTCCAGAAGACTGAACTTTGGCTTCAGTGACTTTGCTTGCCTTCTCTGACCGCTCAGTGCTTTTGTGACCAGTTATGACCAGTTTTGACTGGTTATGACCAGCACCAAATGCTGACAACAAGATAAAATGCTGATAAAAGCCAAGGGCTTCTCTGCCCCTTGTGTTGTTTAACAAAGGATCTTTCTGGAGAAGAGCAAATGTCACACACCAACAGTGCTGAATGGAAACTTCAGGCTATTGGCTGTAAACCCCCATCAACACCTGTCTGAAGCACATCTTACATACCTTCCGAGGCTTGTGAAAGTGTCCAGTGCTGGGCAGTTCATTCTGAGTCTTTTCTTTTTGAGACCAAGTCTCATTATTAGCCCTAGTTGGACGGAACCTCACAGTGTACAACGGTCTGGACTTGAACTCACAGAGACTTGCCTGCCTCTGTCTCCTGAGTTCTGGGATTAAAAGAGTGCACCACCACACCTAACTCCTACCAATTTTTAAGGCAGCCCTTTTTAATGTAGGGCTTAACTTTATACCTGGTTGAAACCTGCCACTCTGCCACCACCCTGCTACCACCCCGCCACCACTCTGCCACCACCCCGCCCTCACTGCCCTAATTTCATCTTCAGAGCAACCCAGAACATACTGAACACTTTCTTCATGAGACTGACTTCAGGCATTTAAAGGACACCCTCCCATCCCTAGTGAATCTCCTATTCCCAGTTCTTCTTTAGGCTGCTAACTGTCCTTAACCTTAGGTTAGATGCCATCTGTTCAAGTGGCTTCTGAAAGTGGACCTAGTCCCTAGGTGTGGCCCCAAGTGCAAAGAATAGACTCCCATATTATGGGGGAGGCTAATTTAATCACTCAATCATTTGGTGGTCCCTGTGTACTTTATGCCACTGGAACTTTAAAAACCTGTGCAGGTGTTCTCCTCTGTATTGTTGGAGAGAAATAGTCTCAGACTGAATAAGAAGGGTTGCCATCAGATTCTGGGACTTTCCACCGCACCATGTCTGCTTGGCTCTGTTGACGGCACTGTAGGAGATCGCTCTTCTAGTGACTGAACTACTCTGCTACTCTGGGTGCTCCTTGCAGGGGGTCTCAACTCTAAAGGCCATGCAGGTGAGCATGTCACCAGGATGCCAGCCTTATATGGTCAGCTTTAATAAGGCGGTCGGTTAGTATGTCATAGGTGGTCTACAGATGTCCCTGAACTAAATATCTGGGAGAGGCTGTCGGAGGAGCTGACCCCATAGCTTACTGTACTCCACTCATACTCTTACTAGATTGCTCTTTTTTCTTTTGTGCTGGGGCTGAACCCCGGGAATTTGTGCGTGTTAGGTGAAGGCTCTCCCACAGAAAGAGTTACATCCCATTTATCCCATTTCCTTTTTTTTTTTTTTTTTTTTTTTTTTATCCCAGACCCTAGTGGTTTTGTCTCTGGAGTTTAAAACACAGAGTAGCCATGCTGACGGTGATTGGCTCCTTGTAACTCATACCTTATCACGTGCCCCCGCTTCCTGTTGCGGTCTGCAGAACCCCTCCAAGTCCCACTGCCACCACAGGTCAACACCAGGCTCCCTTGGTCTGGAGTTTCGGAACTGATTTTGTCCACTCTTTCTTCTCACAGTACATGCCACACCCCCGTCACCTCTTGTTTCTCACGTTTTCTCCAGCATCCTCAGTAAGAATTTATCTGCTTCCTTTGCGGGAGCGCTCGGGTCTCTGGATAATACTGCATATGCTTGTACGCTTGGAGGCTTGGCTGATAATACTGCATATGTTTACAGGCTTGTGGGCTTGGTTCCTTCACAGCAGGTAACAGCAGCGCTGTCCCTCTGTGGCTTAAAAATCCCTAGTTGGAGTACATTTTGCTCCTTGTTTGGCTTTTTAAATTTTTTTTTAACTTTTTACTTTTTATGACTATGGAGTTCTAGCAGTGTTAGCTTCTTCTTCTTGGGTTAATGGATCCAAATTAGGAAATTATAACTTTTAAATTACATTAATTTATTCATTATGTATGTGATGTACATAGCAGCTCGTGGAGGTCAGAGGACAACTTATGGGAGTTGGTTCTCTCCTTCCATTGTGTGGATCCTGGAGGTCAAACTCAGGCTGGCAGGTTTAGCAGCAAGCATCTTTGACTCCGAGTAATCCTGCTGGCCTGAAATTTGCAATTTTTTAATAAAAAATTCCTTTTAACAAATGATTAACTAGGAGAATATTTTTTTCTGCTAACCATTTTTCCTTTGCTGTGTTAATTAAAATGTGTACTTTGAGGTAGTAGATTCCAAGAGAAGTGTGAATTTCACATTTGCTGTGTTCCTGCTTTTATTACATGTAACTAATCCTTTCCTGCTTAACAGTTCTGCATCCGGTGGAGAGTCAAGCTGCCATTAACTTCCTCTGTCTGACACTCAGCTTGGTGTTGCTTTGCTGTGTGCGTCTTAGACCTCGGGTCCTCCAGGCCCTGGTTTGTGCCAGGTGCCTTTTCTATCCTCCGTGGAGGCTTTTTCCTTCCACAATTCAATTTTTCAGAATTTAACTTTTGATTGCAAAATGCAGGCCCAGCGAAACCTCTTGGTTGTGCTCACAGTTTGCTGGGTGGCGCTGTGTTTTCAGTGTGTGCTGGGTTGTGGTCCGTCTGCTGATGCAGCACCTCTGCTGTCTTCAGTAAATGAAAGGCAAACATTTCCACCCATTAGTGCTTAGAAGGGAAGAAGAGGAGCCACTCGGGCGCTCAGCACATCGTGGGATAAGATAAGTGTGCAGTAGATTTATATTTTACTCAGCTTGGTCAAGTGACTCACATTCGGGATTTTCTATTTTCAATTGTTTGGTGATGATTTCTCCAGTTTTTTTTTTTTTTTTTTTTTAATTTGGTGCCACTTAAGACATGAAATTTGACCCTGTACAGGGAGAGTTTCTAGGAAAACAGATGTTTCTGCTTTTTATTTCAAGCAGAAAGAATCACTTTGCTATCAAATACAGCAGATAATATTTAGACTGATAACAGTAAACAAAAATTTCAGATCATCCATCTGACTACTCGTCAGATCCTGAAAACTGCTTGCAAGCATGAAACAATTCAGATGAATTATGATAAAGTCTCTCCCCAAAGCTTTTGCTTTGCCAGAACTATTGCCAGAACACAGACAAAAAAGAAGGTTTGATGCTCAGCTTATATGTGAAGGAAAACAAAGGAGAGTGTGATTTGCAATTTCTGAACACTCTTTTTCCCACAGCAGGGGGAAGTTTCAAAGCAAGCTTGGTATTTTTGTGTCAGTCTTCAGTCCTTTGTTCAGAAAAACTAATAGTCTGTCCTCAGAAACTGGAACTGTCTTCTGTGCACAGGCTGATAATGGTAACACATATATAAACACTACAGATATGTAACCTCATATTCAAAGGTGTCCGTGATAAATTATAAATGCCATATACTCTAACATTTAAGCTATAATTTGCATGGAAAAATCCACACCTTTTAGTTCACAGTACTGTGAGTTTTGACAATTCAAAGTCATGTGATTATCACCACAATTAAGACATAGAATGAATCTATTATTCATAAGATTCCCTTGTGCCCTTTTGAAGATGGCTCCTGTCTCCAGCTCCTGCCTGGCAACCACTGGTCCATTTTCTGCGCCTGGGCTTTTTGTCATCTAGGATGTCAGATGAGTGACGTCATGGAGACAACTCTTTGAACTGGCTCCTTTTACCTGGGCTCATGCATTTGCGATTCCTTCATGTTACTGAGTAGGGTCCACTGTGTGGATGTACCCCTCTTTGCTGACCTATTCATCAGTAGAAGGAGATTTCTTTTCATTCCTTTTTTTGATGATTACAGATGAAGCCATTGGGAGTAGGGTTCCTCAGGACATGCCAGCTTTATAGGACAGCACCAGAGTGTGCCTGCAGCTTGTGAGGGTGGCGGGTGCTCCCACCTCAGTCCTCCTCACCCCTTCTTCCTGCTGTGTTCTCCTGGCTTCTCATGATGTACACTGGGAACATCTCATAGGCTTCTGCTACCGTGACTGAAGTGTCTGTGTGAAGCTTTTGTCTCTTTTGGGATTTAGATTATTTGTTCATTTCTTATTGAGCTTTGATAGGTCTTTAGTTAGAATAGAAACTCTTCTTTTTTAAGATTCATTTTATTTATTATGTATACAGTGTTCTGTCTGTGTGTTTGCCTGCACACCAGAAGAGGGCATCAGATCTCATTATACATGGTTGTGAGCCACCCTGTGGTTCCTGGGAATTGAACTCAGGACCTCTCAAAGAGCAGTCAATGCTCTTAACTGCTGAGCCAGCTCTCCAGCCCCCATAGAATATACATTCTTTACCAGGCTTGTGTTTTTTCCAATATTTCTCCCAGTCTTTAGTGTTTCTTTTTATCACTTAACAATGTCTTTTGCAGAGCAGGAGTTTTGAATTTTGATAAAGTTCAATATAATTGTTTAAAATAATTGAGTTGTACTTTAGTGTGTCTTTGTTAAGAAATCTTGGTCAAGGGCATAGGGCTTTTTTCTGGTGTATTTAATTTGAGAAGTTTTATGCTTTTAGTTTTGCATTTAGGTCTGTGGTCCACTTTGGGTTAATTTTTGTTTATAGAGTGAGGTGTGGATTAAAGTCTGCGTCTTTGCTGCTGGCTTCTTTCTCAGCTGAGTTACCGTAATCTTACCTGTGTTGAAAACCAACTGGCGAGGCCGGGGGTGCTGGTGCATGCTGTAATCCCAGCATTTGGGAGGCAGAGGCAGGAGGATTGCCACAAGTTTTAGGGTAGCCAAAATTGTTTTCTTTGGTGTTACATGGTTTCAGCAGATAAATCTTTCACATATCAGATATGATAGTTTGTTTATGGAGCTCTCAGGATTTCCTTAGTCACAGGGGAACGCTTCCCATTTCCAGCAGTAAATGCAGTCTTATCTGTGGGCTTTGTACAGTTTTATCCAGGTAAGGAAGCTCTCCTCTCGTCCTAGTTTGTTGAACATTGTTTTCATGAAATGGTGTCAGGTGCAATCAAATGCTGTGTGTGTGTGAATGTGTGTGTGAGTGTGTGTGTGAATGTGTGTGTGTGTGTGTGTGTGTGTGTGTGTGTGTGAGTGTCTTCTGTCACTATGATGTATTACTTTGGTAGATTTTCATGTATTGAGTCAGTCTTGTGCTCCTAGGATAGATCCCTCTCAGTTATTGTGAGTAGTTTTTACATGTTCCCGAATTCTAGTACTTAGCTGAGGATTTGTGGCTACAGCCAGGAAGGATGTTGCTGTGCAGTTTTCTTTTCTCATGATGACTTTGTCTGCCTTTGGTATTAGGGTAATGCTGGACTCAGAAGTGCTCGGAAAGGTTCCCTCTTCCTTGATATACTTTTGTTTTGTTTCGCTTTTCAACCCACAGCTTTTCAACCCACACGTCCCTGGAACTTAGTATGTAGTGTGGCTGGCCTTGAATTTCCAGTAGTTCTGCTGCCTTCAGCCTCCCAAGGATTAGAATTAGAGGCATAAGATACTCCACCTGCCCCTTTAATGTTTTTGATGTTTATTTTGTAGAATTTTTAAGGTATTCAAGTTAATTATTCTTTAAACATTTTGTAAAATTCACTAGTGAAGCCATTTACACGTGCTTTGGACGATGTTAAAATATGCATCATGTTAATAGTTGTGTTTTAATTTGCTTCTCACTTTAATACTTTGCTTACTTACATATCTTTAGAAACAGTTCAGATCCTGAAAGATGAACTTTGTTAATAATTGACCGCCTGTAGAACTTGTAGCTTCGTCAGACCCAGGAGTTATTTTTGATGGGCTCAGTTCTTTTGATCTGATTAAATCCATTAGTTGAACAAACCCGCTCATTTAGTAGACATTTATTGTGCATCCATTATGGGTTAGATTTAGGAGGGGGATTTTGACATGAGGTAATGTTCTCATTTGCTGCTGCTGGAGAGATGTTAACTGAAGTATCTATTTATCATCCATCCATCCATCCATCCATCTGTCTATCTGTATATCCACATATATGCTGATAAAAATAAAAGTTTCTATCATTAAAAATATTTATGTGCTCGATGATTTACTTGATAGTCTTATTGTTTGACAATATCCAAGAAATTATGTAAATTTTCTGTTCTTTTAGAGCTTGTTACAGCCAACATTTATTCTTTCAATATTAATTAATATTAATTAAATTGTAACTTAGTAAAGAGGATTTGACCTCAGTATTCTAATTAGTAGGTATTTATTCTTGGGAGAATTATTATCACCATAGAGCAAGGAAATTAGCAGGAAAATAAGATGCAAAGAAATTTTGGTTACTGATAATATGGTAATTTCCTTCCATACATATTATTGTTACCATCCGTTAAACAAAGCCAGTGACAAAGAGATTATTCTTAGGAAGGTAAAAGGAGCTCTTTCATATGTTAAAAACAATTTAGCTGATGCCTAAACAGTTAATCGTACTGTTTCCCACTTCAGAGAATTCTGAGGTCCTTAACCTGAGTGAAGTTCTTAAGGTGGAGAGAAGGAACATTCTGCCCCTGCAAAGCAGATGAAAGTCTTAAAGTAAGAAACCTGCAGCAGGATGAATCGTTAATCACTCTTCAAGGTCCAATTCTTCGTATTGAATTTTCTTCTTTTGGCCCAGTGACACATTCAGTGAAGGATCATGATTCTATACAATTAATTCCATGACTATAAGTACTGAGAAAAGAGAGGTTATTAAAACTCAGGAGACTTCTGCATTCCAGTAAAACCATTAAGAAGGAACTAATGTGATAATAAAGTGAAAAGCAATTCAAAACTTATCAGCCTAATAAAGAGTATAACCAAATATCTTCTAGCAATAAAAATCTTTGGAAATGAAACAAAGGAAAAAAGCTCTTCCCGCTCAGACTAACAGTGTTACGATGGGTTTGGCCTTCGTTAAATCAGCCACGGTATCTTGAAGAGGATATTTAATTATCAGGTGATTTGTGACCATATTCAATGGAGAGTTATGGGGGGGGGGCACGGCGTTTTGATGTCCACCCTACACATACAAAGTCCAGCCACAGCACTGTCACCTGCCTTTTCTGTGATTCAGTTAGAAGCAATTCGTCCCACAGCGTGGGAGTGAGTTATACGTGCGCATTGAAATAACACCGTTCTGCCAAGAAGCACAAAGTATTTCATCTATATGAAGGGAGTCGGATGTCAAGAAATGCTTTGTGGCAGATGGCAGGACGCACAGGCCTCTCATCTTCCATTTTTACGGCCCTGAGGGGAAGAGAAGAGTAGGTGTTCAGCATCAGGCCTCTAACTCGTTCAACCTGCAGAAGGCTGGCTTTCCTTGAAGTGGCCGGTGCCCATTCTGTCTCCAGCCTGTGCAGGAGTTACAGAGCATGCAGAGCTTCCAAGTCACAGCCACCAGAAGCCATTAAGCAGCCGTCACACATGATCAGAGTCACAGAGATGCCCAGCATGCTCCTGCTGTGAGCTTCCTCCTTTTAAACACCCATCGCTCCTCGTTGGCTTCTTCATATTTCTTCTATTTCTCACCTTCCTCCTCCTCCTCCTCCTCCTCCTCCTCCTCCTCCTCCTCCTCCTC
>CABHPP010141150.1:0-46196 GCA_902168425.1 Peromyscus attwateri
TCTATCTATCTATCTATCTATCTATCAATCATCTATGTATTTATGCAAGTATGTATGTATGTATGTATGTATCAGCCTGTCTGTCTTATCCATTCATCAATCATCTTTACATCTACCTGTTTACATATCTTGTCTTAGTTACTTTTCTACTCCTGTGATAATACACCATGACAAGGATACAATAGACGGAAGTATTCTGGGGGAGGGTTACAGTTCCAGGAGAAGAGTAGTTCATCATCATCAGGGCAGGGAGGTGGCAGCAGGCACGGCATTGGAACAGCGGAGGAGAGGTCACATTCTGATCCACAAACAGGAGGCAGAGGGCAAACAAGGAATGATGGGAAGCTTTTGAAACCTTAAGCCTGCCTCCAGTGATAGACCTTCTCCAACAAGGACACACCACCTAGTCCTTTCAAAACAGCCACCATGGGGAGCACTTACTCAAATGTCTGAGCTTTATGGAAGACAATCTCATTCAAAGCACTGTCTGCCTGTTTGTCTGCATGTCTGTCTGTCTGTCTGTCTGTCTGTCTATCTACCTACCTATCATTTATTTATCTATTCAACATCTATATAAATCTTGTTTAGAGAACCAAACCAGACCATTATAGATGAATATACATAAATACTACTGCTTGTGAATTTACCTTCCAAGTCAGAACATCTCTGTTTTCTAAGACATTGTCTGATAAAATATTGCACAATAAAATTTAATCTTTTAAAGATTTTTAGACTCATTATAAGTAAATAAGAATGAGCATAATTTTATGTTTTTATTGTGAATCATTAAATTTAAGTTTTATTTTTAATGAACTAAAAATGGACTATATAATATTTAGATTTAGGCAACATATAGTTGCTACACAAAGGGAGAAATTTTATTATTTCACTTTTAGGGGTAAAAATGGACAAGTTAAATCAGATCTCTGAATGTAGGAATTATTGAATATCTACAAAGTATAAGATATTAATTCTGATATTTTCTATAAAAATTCATAGCTAAATCAATTTAAACAATTGGAACCTGCCATGTTTTATACCAAGAAATGTTGGGTGGTTTACAACCCTTATTTCAAAAAGTATACGACTATTCTATCTCTACACTAAATACTTAGGATTTTACTCGTCAAGATGCCTCCTTATAATGTTCTGTTAGTTAATTCTTTGACATGAGGAATCCTCCAGAGTAAGAAGCAGCCGTCCACTGACAAGTCTTCAGATGTTGACGTATTTTTTTATATGAATATATTAACATGATTTTAGAGCCCATAAAGCATTATCAGGCTGAGTGCTTTCCATATTTCCTTAAGGGTCTCTGCGGGTAGAGTTGGGGACAACAGCCAGAGTCAAGGTAGCATGCTTCCATTGGTGGGAAGGACTGAGGCCCCTCACCTTTGGAGCAAACCAATTAGTATTTTTGTAAAATAAAATCATAATATCCCATTTATTATGTGCTCTGCTAACTGCAAATTGCCCATCTTCCTGGTAATCTAGTGAATCTTGCGATGTGATTACATTGAACTGAGGAGGAATCTCAAACACACATGGATAGAGTTATACTCTGAGATTCCCTCAGGTTGGAGACCGAGCAGGGCATAAATTCCAAGGACGAAGTCACCTTCCCAGTGACACTATTTTTGATGCCTCTTTTGGCCCACCCTTCCTTGGCTCCATCAGGCAAGTGTGGTGTTTTTGAGGAAGAAATATAACGCCCTCCTTTGTTCTCCCTAGGATCATTCAGATGTGTAAAGAAATAATTAGAACACAAAGTGTTATCTCTGCCAGTAATCAGAAGCAGCCCGGATTCAGGAACACATTCTTAATCATTTCTGCATGCCTGGACTGAGCAGTTGGAGGCACTCAGAAATCCTACCAAGAGGGTCCTAGGTACTCTTTAAAAAGTGTGTCTCATGGCTTTATTGGCTATTAATAAAGTAAAATACGTTTATTTTAAAGCTTTATTCAAAAACTACCATGTGATAACATTATTATTGTTTTCTACAAAATGCTTCAGAAATAGATATACTGATTGTATGGCCTTGACCTCTGGCTGATAAATCTTAGGAGTGAGAAAAGCAGCTTGATAATTTTTATATTAGCCACTGTTATTTAGGATACACTGACTCAAATTATAATCATCTGGTTAACAGTAACACTAAACTGACCCCTTAAACTAGAAGGTATCAGTCTGGGAATGGTGGGTGAGAACATATAAACACACACAGATGTATACTCAAGTGTGTGTGTGTGTGTGTGTGTGTGTGTGTGTGTGTGTGTGTGTGTGCTTGTGTGCATGCAGTCTTTCTGTGGTTTTCTGCATCTCAGCAGCTTCAGCCCCAACTACAGCTGTATTCCCTAAGGAAGGCATTTGCTTTCCCAAGTGGGGATGATCTTTATTAAGAGCTTCCAAGGTTAGCAAGTCAATGACAGCCAAGGCTCCTGACCCTTGTTCAAGGCTATTTTCGCCTTCCCACATGGACCTGATTGGCAGCTACCGCCTGCATGGTGTGGTTTATGGTTTTAAGAATGAGAAGAAAAATAAGCAGCTCAATACCTCATTATAATTAGTCTCCTGAGTCAGCTAATACCCTCCTAATGCAATTTGGTGCTCTAGATTATTCTGTATTGTCCACTCAAGATATTTTTGGGTTGACAATGAAAATAATTTAGTAGAACCGATGACAATGGCACACTAAAATCACTTTTGTGGTTTCATGGCTCCTCTTTTCCATAAATATTCATTACTGGACAGTTGTATTGGTATCATTCCTCATACAAATAGGAATTCCTATAAGTCCAGAGGTCTTTGTTTTCTGGAGCAGCAATGTGTAATTCAGTGATGTTTCTGGAGTAATTTTGCTGAGGCCGTTTGTAGTTTTGTGGAATTGGCTTTTGTCTTTGTGTACCATGTCCATTCTGTCCTTTGAGTTGGCCTGGCCAGTTAACTAGTGACTCAGTCTTTTTCAGAAAAAGACAATGGTTCCCTCTTTGCTGATGCCTGTCAATTCCTGTCAGAGTATCCTGTGTTTGTGAATAAAACAGAGGAAAAATACACCTCCCACTGGCACCTCCAAGGAGAGTGCACTGTAGAAACAGCACTGTGACAGCACTCTGGAAGTTGAGCGTACAGATCTACTGAATTCTGTCTGACAGACTAGAGCACAGTATCCTTGCTGTGGGCAAGGTGCCGTGCTAGTTATGGTAGATGTTTCAAAGAGGAATAAAGGCAGTGGCTGTTCTCAAGGAGTTTATAATCTGGGAGAGCAGCCTTGATACTTAGCAAAGTAAAAGATCTAAGGCCGAAGCAGATAGTTTCTATTAAAAAGAAAAGAAATGCTGTGTGGAAGTCTGTGAGCAGAGAACCACTCTTTTCAGTGTGGATGGATAGAGGACCGTGGTACCGGAAGGATGATTATTGGTCTTGTTTCTGAAGAAAGGACAACATTTGAATATGTGAAAATGCTAAGGTGACCCTCAGAGCAGAGGTTTGTGGTTGGAAAGCTCCAGGGGGAACCTAGCACCCTTGTGGCTGCATTTAGCCCCGCTGAATATGATGATGTTGGAAGGAAGCAAGCTAATGGGGAAATGGAGCCCAGAGAGCCTTAGGTACAAGGTGAAGAAGCTGCTATTCTCATGGCTGCTTTGCTTTTGAGCTGCCTGGGCGATGCAATTACGGCTGTGCTCACATCTGAGAGAAAACATTTCGGAGGTGGGAGACAGAGAGGATGGGGTCCAATTAAGAGAACTGCTGAAGTAAGGTTTGGCCATGTCCAGAGATGGACAGGAATCACAGTATGTGTGCTGACATTTCACTAGAGTGACATTCCTACCTATCTCCCCTGCTGCCATTGCCTCAAAAATGGACACACATTCACATCAGCATGTACACACACACACACACACACACACACACACACACACACACACACACCGGTGGGGCTTGAATTGTTTTCCTCAAACTGTGTGCCTCAGCATTTAACACAATACCAGATATTTGTTTGATCTCAGGCAATTATTTCCTGAATGGAATTAAGAACAACTGGTGTGGGGCATCAGGGAAATGAAGAATTGCGAAGTATTGATTCTGGTAAGTGATGGACTTTGGTGGACAAACTGCAACTATTCTCCTCAGTCCCTTATTAGTTGGTATTGGGAAAAGGGGCACACCTAGAGTTGAAGATGACTTTGATTGTAGAAGCAACTGGAGGAGGAAGATAGTTTGTGGTAACACCACTGGAAAACACAGTGGCTGTAACCTCCCTGTTCTGAGGTCTGAAAAGGCATCTTATGTGAACCACCCAATATGTTTTCAGTGTTTTCTTTAGTTGTTTAAAACATGTGGCAGGCATAAAAGTGGTTCCTAAGGATGTCTACATCCCAAACTCCAGAACCAGCATCTATATTAAATTACAGGGTAAAGGACTAGGGTGATAGCTAGTGAGTAAAATGCATGCCAATGCAAGTATGAGGTCTTTAGTTAGGATTCTCAGCACCCATTAAAGCCAGACATGGGAGAGCATATTCATAATTCCAGTGTTCCTTCAGGGAGACGGAAGGCAAAGAGAGAGAATTCCTAGAAGCTCTCAGGACAGCTAGTCTGGTAAGTGCACTGCCAACAAGACTCTCTATTCCTAATAAAGTGAGAGGTAAGGGACAATATCTGGGGTGATTGTCTGATCTCTGCACACGAACATTTGTACTCACACACATGAACACACACATCACACAGGGAGATAATTCTATACCACCAGATGACTCCAGAACAATTACATAGGCCTTAAAAAATGAAATAGAGTCAAGGTTAGAATCAGGGTGGAAGGTATAGAGACCCTACCAGTCCATGCTGGCTTTGAAGGTACAGGTGAGGCTAGGATCCAAGAAATTGGGAGTGGCCTATATAAACTGAAAAAGACAAAGAAACTCCCCCTTGGATTCTGTCCCAAATGAAAAGACACTAGAAGAATGTGCTCTGGCTTCCAGAATTGTAAGATGATATATTTGTGCCATTGTAAGCAGCTAATTAGTACTCATTTGTTACAGCAGTAACAGAAAACTAACCCAGGAAGATAATCAGTATGCTTACTTTTGGATGTATTGCTGCATATTAGGACACACAAACTCCAAGCTATACAAACAAAATGTGGTTGTGTGATGTCTCCAGATTCAACTATAGAAATGTGTTTTGCTATGAAATCCCCAATGTTGGACTAAATATATATGACAGTTTTAATGAAGTGAAAGTTGAGTTTGTGTTCTTTGGTTAGGTCCTACTGTGTGCAACAAGGAGACCAACGATTTTAATTAAACTGACTGTGTGTGCCTTCGGACAATACCACCAGTGTCATGCTGAATGCACAAGGGTTGAGGGCAATACCCAGGCATGGAAATCCCAATGCATATTAATGACTTTGTTTCAGCCACCCAACTGGTGTTTCACTGAAATTAACCAATCAAGTTTAAACTTTTATTTCAGAAGTTCACTTTCAAGTAGCATATCTTTTTGAAAAATGCACTTACATAATTTCTTTTCTACTTTTATTATTGTTATTTGTACTACACATGTCATGTGAAATGATTAATAATTCAACAAGGAGAGTAATGATACTATTAAATGCTCCATCTTCATGTAAAAATCTTAAGTCTCTAGTAATTGGAAATCTCTGCCTTTACTGTTATGTGAGTCTGGCTTATTATTTTGGCTTGATGCTTCATCAAAGAATAAAGGAAGTGGTAGGAAAACTTTGAAATATATTCACTATTAAATTCAGCATGACACACAGGTAATGATCATCCCTTATTCACAACAAATTGTTTCAAACCAAAGTAAGGTGCATGCTATTTGAAAACACTAATTTCTAATTAGCTTGGTCTATAAATTAATTTTTGAACAGGGGCCTTTGACATGTGAGGAAAGCCCTCACGTGGAGACAGGATGGTAGTGATTGTTTGATATTCAACTATACCAGGTCATAAGAAACCATAAAGTGGCCTAAAAATAAAATATGAAATAGGATGGCTAATTTTATGTAGAGAGGTTTTGCAGATGAAGGGAACTCAATTTGCAAGCCCTTTGTAAAATAAAACCTATTTGTTATTCTGACATTATTTTGAATTCTTATACCACAAATAATTGCAAGGAACAGCTCTAAATATGCTTATTGATAACCTATTAGAAGTGAAGTTGTAGATTGTCTAAATTAGAGGGTTAGTGTTGTACAACACTGGAAAAGTAATAGCTCCTATCTGCGTATTCTTTAGTTGCTAAAAGCAAGAAGAGAGTAAATGTGGTGGAGCCCAGTGGTCTCAAGCTCTACTACTCACCAATGCCTGTGAGTAATTGATTTAACTGTGTGCATGCTTTGCCTCATCTGTAAAGTGGGATAATAATTTGTAGGCATCTTGTGAGGTTTATATTGGACAGCTCAGAACAAATGTCTAACAGATAATAGTCCTATGTTCAAGGTAACTCACTTTTATTTGGAAAAAATCTTGTGAATATAGATGAATTTTCATGCATCCTGATATTTTCCTTCTCAAGGAAGGGAACAGAAATATATTGCTGAAATTTTTTTGTGTTGATGTTAATTAAAAAACCCTCAGAATTTTGAAATAGAAATGACCTTGGCGATGTTCAAATAGCTAATCCTCCAGTCTAGTCAATAAGTAGAGACATTTTCTCTATGAAGATTCATGACCTGAAACAGCTTTATAGAAGTGAATGGGCTAATTCTAGCTCTTCCAGGAGGTAGTAGGCTTTGTGAGTGTGGAACACACAGAGGAGAGAGGGGAAGAGAACTGGAAAAGTGTTCATATGAGAGCAACAGGAACAGAAGCATTCATCTGGGGACATTTGGAAGGGGTATCTTGTTTTTTCTTATAGGA
This sequence comes from Peromyscus attwateri, assembly GCA_902168425.1. Classification (NCBI taxonomy): domain Eukaryota; kingdom Metazoa; phylum Chordata; class Mammalia; order Rodentia; family Cricetidae; genus Peromyscus; species Peromyscus attwateri. The sequence continues at coordinate 6,883 of CABHPP010141150.1, forward strand.
ATAGAGCAAAGCTCTATCCATGGCAAGGTCAAGAATTCATTCTTGTTTCTGTATTTTAAATGCATCTTTGGAAATCCCTTCTTTCTTTTGCTTACACACTCTTCCCTATAAATCTGACATCTGATTACCTCCCTGGATGGCCAGGAGCTCAAAACAGATCCAGCTGTGAAGGACATGCCAGGAAGAAGTTGCAGCTGTCACCTTTGTTGCCAAGGGAGTGTGAGACCTCAGGAAAGCATTAGTGTGAAGGATGGTCCAGTTCTCGTAAGCTGGTGAGGTCAGAGCTCTGCAGAACTATCGTATGTTGGAACTGAGAGGTGGGCCAATGGTTTTTTAGCATAATCAGAGTCCTCTATCATAGGGACTTGGAAATGGAGAAGAGACAGCCAAATGTGGTCAAATGTGGTCGACCTAGGAATGGGAGAGAAATACAAGGGAAAAGAACAAGGTTGGGGATTATTGCAGGCCTAATGTCTGGATTGTCAGCTGTGCCTTTCATATAATTCAGATGCAGGAAGGCATAGAATAAACAGGGAATTAAAGGAAATCGAAACTTGTGAAACTGGAGGACAGCACTGTTACTGTGTCATCAATAACGGTCCCTTCACAAAACAGGACAGCTGTCCAACAACAGATTATTTGCCTCACATGGAACTTTTCTGAGGGAAATTTTCCCCAGCAAATCAATATCTTTCCAACAAGTAGTGTGATTAGAGGTGTGGGTTAATTGAGAACGTCGACTTTTTTGGGAGATCTGATGGGAGGAAAGGGGATAGGCCTTCAGAAGAGATTTGTCACCTCAGCCAGCATGGCTAGGATTGAACATTCTCACCATCCTTTCCAGAATTTTGAGTGGGTACTCATGAAGTCAAACCTTTGCGGGGATAGTGATATTCTGGGAAGAGAAAAAGGCCTTTATGGGATATTGGACTATATATACCCACCTTGGAGATGAAGTTAAGGTACATTCCAGGAATTTTCACACCAGGAGCAAAAGACATTTGTGTGTGATGGATTGCTAGCAGGGATGTTGATGCAAAGCTAAACTCCCGCACTCACTCCTGTGTAGCAAACGCCTCAGTCTCTACTGAGCATCTGAATATATCCCATCGTGCACCTTTATCACTACACCTTCATCTCTTAGCACGCGTGCTGTGATTTTCACACACCAGACAGAGGGACTTAGAGATGATCTAATTTTATCAGAGTCCAGTGACAAACAGATGGGATTTAAGAAATACTTCCAGTAAACATATTGTCAGAGGATGCTTTTCAGGTATGGAAGACAAGGGGGTGGAATGGACTCTTTACACAGAGAATGTGGTATCTTCTGAAGAGACTGACCCTAGTCAACAGGAATCAGAACCGGGGGAGTCAGTGCCATTTGCCCTTACCGATGCAAGGGCGCCATCTACAGGCAGACTTCAGTATAGTGAGAGAAGAGCCTCAAGAAATTGGAGGCAAGAAGTCCATGGGGGGAGGGAGAGAAGGTGGGGGGAGGGGGGGCGGGGGGAGGTGGCGGGGTGTTAAGGTGCAGGGAAGAAAGGAGTGAGGGGAAGTGTTGGTCTGGATGTATAAAAAAAAATCAATCAATCAAACAAACAAACAAAATTCCAAAAACTCAAACATTTTTTAAAAATTAAAAATAAATCAAGAAGCATCACAGAAAAAGGCCAGATTGTCAACCACATGGGGTTGAAGAGAGCTCCTGTTCCACAATGAGCATGGGATAGATACATAGAGGAAAACAGGAAAGCAAGGGCTTTGTGCAATCATGTGACTCAGATCCAAACCACGAAGAACAGCCAAGGAAGAACACAGGTAACATACACACAGTGCAAACAGAAGGAGCCCAACAAGAGGTTTCTGGCTTCTACACAGTTAGCTGTTACTGTGTGTACACCTGTCTTGTATACAGTTGGCTGTTACTGTGTGTACACCTGTCTTCTACACAGTTGGCTGTTACTGTGTGTACACCTGTCTTGTATACAGTTGGTTATTCACTGTATGTACACCTGTCTTCTACATGGCTGGCTGTTACTGTGTGTACACCTGTGTGCCTGGATATACTCAGACACTCAGTAGAGGCTCTGGAGGACACATGAGTACTCAAAGATAGCTCAGACAGGGCGAGAGCTGAGTAAGCTTCCAGCCCAGGAAAGGGAATATGGCATTGTGTTGTGCACAGATGGAGACTCCCATACTCATGTGTGGTTTCATAACACCTGTAAGTAGGGTTTGGTTCAGCATTAGAGACAGGTTGGTAGGATTGGAAATTAGGATTTGGGCCTTGATTATCTTAAAAAAGTGTAAATGACATCTTGGGTGGAGTTTATATGATAATGAGTAAAGGGAAATAATAGAAATTAGGGACTCGAGGGGCAAGTGATAGAATTGAAAATAAAGTTGATAATTGTTGGGAGCCAATGTGAGAATCTCGGGTACTGTGTATCCTTCTTCATCTTTCTCCTTTTATAGATCCACTCACACACAATGGTAATATCAGTAGTCAGTGCTTATGGTGGGCTCACAGTGCTACAGGGTCTGACTGGAAGGATAACACGCAATCTTCCCAAAAGCCATAGAGATGCTACACTTACTGTCATTTATACAAGCAAGAATTCCATAGCTGGAGAGGAAGTGAAACCTGCTAATGGGCAGGTCACACAGGTGATAGGAGGAAACAGCCAGTGGGCCTTAAGTGCTGACTTGAGAGACTGTGATCTTGCCACCTCCCTCCTCTGGGGCTCAGTGCACACCTACCTGTCTTGTGTAGACAGTTTATTACTGGCACAATTAATGAGCCCTCAGACTAGACAGGTATATGTATAAATGGTGACTGCAAAGTGAGCAGAAGTCCAGTCCTGTCTTACCCTTAGAGATTGCATTTCTACATCAGTTACCTGTTGCAGTATACAAATTGTCTCCAAACCTATGACTTAAAACAACAAGCACTTTGTTGTCACCCAGATTTTGTAAATAGAGGATTAAGAAATGGCTTAGAGGGTGGTTCTGGGTTAAGCTTATGAGGTGTAGTGAGCTCTTAGTGGGGCTGCAGTCACTGCAACACTCAGCTGGGGAGTATGTTTCCAAGCTCTTTCCACTGTTGGCTGGCAACCCTTGTGGCTCACCACATGGCCTCTCCACAGGCTGTCCAATGTGGCAGCTGGCTTCCGTTTTGCAAGACCATCTCCCGGCATGACAGCTGGCTTCCCTAGAGCTAGTGATTCAAGGGAGATTGAGAGAGTGTTCAGGATGGAAGTGGCAGTCTTTTTATAACCTGACCTCCCTCTCTTTTGCTGTGTTAGACAGAAGCAACCTACTGAATGAAGCTCACACTTGGGAGAGGGACTGTTCTACAGGGCTGTATACCGGGACATCGCCATTCAAGCCTCCTAGTAACCTCTCACCCGATTTCTCCAAATTTGCATCGCTCTTTTGCATTTCATCCCACAGTGATTGTGGCCCTGTAGGCTCCTTTAACAGCAGTTTTATTTTTCTTTTCTTGCTGGTACTTCAATCTGTACTTCTGTCTTTCTTACTTCATATGTTCTCTGATCAGACTCCTAATATGCCCATGACTTTGAACATTTTCTATGTCTCATTTAAAACAAAAACAAAACAAAACAAAAAAAAACCCTTTAGCTCTTAAAAGTTGTGTGCCTGCCCTTTATCCATAGCTTTCCAAACTCCTTGCCCTGTTTCACAACCAATCTGGCAAAGTAACAATCCAACCATCGCTGCCGCCGCCGCCGCCGCCGCCGCCGCCGCCGCCGCCGCCGCCGCCACCACCACCACCACCACCAACAACAACGACAAATGAGTGCACCATCTGTACCCTTGCACCCACTGTATCAAATGACAGCATAACTGCTTGTCAAGATGCACACCAAAATCCTAGTAGCATCCTTCAAATGCCCTCTTCCAGCCCGAGAGCCACCTTGTACTTATCATCTACTTTAACTCCTCTTTACTTCCTGAAGTGACCCTCTTTTCTAGCTTGATAGCTTGATATTCCGCTTACTGTCCTCACTATCTAGTTTTTGAATCGTTAAAGTAGCCTTGAGCTATGCCATCTGAAACAGCTTCTCCTCCACAAAGCAAACATGACCAAGTCCCTCTTCTATATAATTTGTATGCTGGCTTCTTAACACCTCTAGCATGACATCTGTAGGAGAAATTAGTGACCTAGGAGAAATACAGGGCACAGACTCAAATACACTGGTCTCAGTCCTCACGCCACTATTCATTAGCTGATAAAGATTGAGTATATTAAAAAAAAAGCATTTAAGCATCAGTTTCTTCATTCATAAAGTGGCATACCTCTTCATTGCAAAGTTGTTAAAATGAAATGAGATATAAATAGTTGGACAGAGAATGAATCGTCTACAAAGAGAAGCCATTGTTGCCGAGAAGCTGGTTGCATAGCAGACATTACTGTGTTAAGGAATCAGCTCTCATGACTTCAGAGATTCATGACTGCTCTCTTCTTTCTCAACTGACAGCATGGCAGTTTAGTTTGCTGGTTTTGTTTTTGTTTTTTTCTGCTTAGAACCCCCTGCTATGTCCTTTTCTTTTCGCTTGATAACGTTGGCTTCTTTTTTGACTTGACATTCCTCTTCTGTTGAGAATTTTTGATGATTCTCTACCAGCACCAACGAAGGACTTATAGCTCCCACCATAGTGGCCCAAGATTCCCTGGAAGTCATTATTTCTTTACCTGGCTCCACAGTGATCTGTGAAAACCATCAGAGTAGAAGTAAGTCTCTTTATCAACTGTGCATCTCAGTGCAAGATTGTATTCCTCTCAACATCTGCAGCATGTCTGCTCCATAGAGAGCCTGTGCTGGTGAAGTAGGCACAGGGTGGGCTATGACAGACACAGCTGGCTTAGTCATTACGCCACCACTCAGCACTTGACAAAGCTTGGATGCACACCATTGACTAGACAGAGACAATAAGTGTAGCTGGTGCTATATCTTTAGTCATGAGCCACACAGTGATGTTTAGTCCATGATAGACCAGGTATATGACAGACTATAACGAAGCTGGAAAAGTGACCCCATGGTTGTTGTGTTGTCACAGATGTTTCTATGATGATGCTTTGGGAAGCAAACGTATTACACTGACAGTTGAATAAAACACATTATTATACACATTTGTAAAACTTAATAATGACAATAAAACCTTTACTACTGTATTGTTTATGTATGTAATGCACTACATTTTTAATTATTTTACCATATACTGCTGATTTAGAAAGCTTACTATAAGACAGAATATCTGTTCCACCAGCAGCAGCCTCAGGCAGCTCATGTTTACCTCTCTTGATTACATCAAGAGTCTGTGTTAAGCGATTGACCTCTGTGTTTGAGGAATAAATCTTTTAAAATGTGTTGAAATTAAAAGTATAGGCAGAAACCCTATTTAAAAGGTAGGCTGTGACAACACACTATTTAAGCAAGAGGGAGAGCACCTGTGTGGCAGAGAATAAACCTAAATGCTTTTGAGGCATTTTATTTGTATTTTAAAAAATTAAATATGTAGAGTATGGATATTATAAGTCAAACCAAAAATAAAAGGATAATTTATGTATATAACAACATTAATGTAGAAGGAAAGAAGTCAGGCTGTGACAATTCCAACTGATTTGCTTAATTAGAGAGTAAAACAAACAGATACCAGAGAGCTGAAGGAGATAAAGTAAATTTTAAAGTCTTATTAGGAACTGTTTGAAGAGCCCGAGAGGGATGGGGGTGAGAAGTAAATGGCCAAAGAAGTGAGTCACGGTGGTAGGAAATCCTCCAGTTCCCATAGTGAGGAAAGGTAGAGTGTGCCCAGGAGAGAGGGGGTCAGCAAGATCTTGGTATCCGGGCTCAGGTTCTTTGAGAGGTACCTGCTGTTTGCCCTTCTCCCAATCACCCTGCTGTTCTCACGACTTAGTGTCAGCTCAGAAGATAAAGCCAGGCCCAGATTCTCTCAGTGTTCAAGACAGGAATAATAAAAAGTGTAGAACAACTCTGGAGTTCCTGAGTGTGCAAAACTCTGTGTGTATATGTGGACATATCATCATTTTTATTTTTCAAAGACACCAATTGTTTTCCTGTCATTAAAACAGTTCTACAGAGAACTTTATTCTTGGTGTTATCTTTTAAAATATCATTTAGGCACATCTCAAAGTCATCAGGATGATCAAATTCTTAGAAGTTCCAGACATCAGTAATTTAGAAACCTTCACCTTCAGTTTGGAATCCTGGGTAAACAGGTATTTGAAGTTCTGGGTCACAGAGTCTGGTTGGGGCTTAGTGATAGATTGTTGCCTGTTATGTATGAAGTTGTGGGTTCACTTTTCTCCCATCTCTCTCCTTACCCCTCTTCTCAAGCCAGCGTTCTCAGAGCCACACATGACCAGCAAAGAGAATGAATGAAGCAAGTAACAAAACCTGTTGTCCTTGATATTTCAAACTCTGATTACAAAATTTATGGAAAAATTCTAGGTACTGGTAAGCTTGACAATAGCAGAAAGTCCATGTTTCTCAGCACTCCCACATACCTCGTTTATGTAGAATATAGATGGCTGATGTTAACTTAGGAAGAAACCAAACAGGACTGGCAAGATAGCACTGGGTAGGAGTCTTGGTTTTAGTCCTCATTTTCCATGATAAACACTGTATTAGTCAGAGTTTTTTAGATGACAAAAACTTACAGAGTGAAAACATTTATCTGACATATAGGATATATATTCTAATATATCACTTTCATATATGATCACAGGCTGTGGCCCAGCTAGTTCAACAATGGCTGTGTACCAATAGAAGGTCCAAGAATCCAGTTGTTGTTTGGTATACAAGGCTGGGTGTTTCAGCTAGTCTTCAGATATACACCAGAATCCCAAAGAAGTAGGTGCTAATGCCAGTGAAGGAATGGACTTGCAGGCAAGATCAAAAGCAAGCAAAGAGTGAAAGCTTCCTTCCACTTCTTTCCATGTCCTTTATTTAGGCTACCAGCAGAAAGTGTGGCCTGTAAGATGAATTGCTAAATGGTCTTATTAATAAAAAACCTGGAGCCAAATATTGGGGTAAAAACCTGAGAGATCAGAGGAATAGGAAAAGCCACAGCCAACCTTACCTTACAGGTACCTCAGTCTCCAAAGAGACCTGCTTCCTATATACTTACATGTAGCTAGAGTTTCCCTGCCTGGCCCACGGTCAGGATAAATCTCTGTCACCCGCCAGTCCCACAGCCGCTCAGACCCAACCAAGTAAACACAGAGACTTATATTGCTTACAAACTGTATGGCCGTGGCAGGCTTCTTGCTAACTGTTCTTATAGCTTAAATTAATCCATTTCTATAAATCTATACCTTGCCACATGGCTCGTGGCTTACTGGCATCTTCACATGCTTCTTGTCATGGCAGCAGCTGGCAGTGTCTCCCTCTGACCTAGCCTTCCACGTCCCAGAATTCTTCTCCCTGTTAGTCCCACCTATACTTCCTGCCTGGCCACTGGCCAATCAGTGTTTTATTTATTGACCAATCAGAGCAATTTGACATACAGACCATCCCACAGCACCCACGCCTATATGCCTTTCTGTTCTGCAATCTAACTTCCTCTCTCCACCCAGCTATATCATTTCCTGTCTGTCTGTACAGACCTCCAGACCTTTATGGTTAGTGCTGTGATTAAAAGTGTGTGTCACCATGCCTGGCTCTGTTCCCCAGTGTGGCCTTGAACTCACAGAGATCCAGATGGATCTCTGCCTCCCAAATGCTAAGATTAAAGGCATGTGTTACCATTGCCTGACTTCTATGTTTAATATAGGGGCTGGCTTTTTCCTCTGATCCTCAGACAAACTTTACAGGGGTACACAGTAAAATATCACCACATTGGCCCAGATTAAAGATGGATCTTCCCACCTCAAAAGATCTGGATTAAAACTGGGTCTTCCCACTTCAGATGATTTAATTAAGAAAAAAAAAATTCCTCACAGGTATACACATCTGATCGGGCTTTAGTTCATTCCAGATATAGTCAGGTTGACAACTAAGAATATCCATGACCAATATTATGACCAAAACTAGCTTGGGAAGGAAAGGTTTTATTTATCACAATTTATCATATAGAGAAATCTAGGCAGGAATCCAAGGCAGGAACATGGAGCCAATAATTGAAACAGAAACCATAGAACATACTGCTTACTGACTTGCTTCCCATGACTTGCTTAGCTTTCTTTCTTATACACTCAATATCACTTGCTCAGGGGTAGCACTGCCCATAGTGAGCTGGACCCTCCCACATTCATCGTTAAGATAATGTCCCAAAGGCTTTCTTCCAGGACACTCTGATGGAGGCAATTCCTCACCTGAGGTTCTCCTTTCTCAGATATGTCTAGATTTGTGTCAGGGTGACAAAAAAATAACCACTATAGGCTTCTTATCACCAAACCTACTGACCTGCGTTTTATCCCCAGGACCCACACTATGGAAAGAGAGAACCAACTCCTACGAGATGTCGTCTGACCTCTGCATTTGTACTGGGAGGGTCACACACACACACACACACACACACACACACACACACACACACAATAAGTAAGTAAACAAATAAATAAAAAATATAATAAAAATTTTAAAATAAAAAAAATTTAAAGGAAGTAAAAAAAACCAAAGATGTCGAAAACTTTATTAGGCTTAACAACTTTTATATTCCACAGACATACTTCTCTTTCCCACCCATTTGAAGTGCTATAGAATATCTGTATTGCATGGAGAATCTCTGTGTGAGTGTAAAGGGCATCTGTGCTGATACTCAGTGCTAGCTAGGAAAAAGTTGTAGACATGGAAGGTTGGTGAAGTCCTTGCCATAATGGTTTGTTTTTAGATTTACATCGCCTGGGGTCATGAAAACAACCCATTTTTTTCTATCATTTTAAATATGGAAAAGATATATCACATAGCCTACATCATGTATTAAAATATGCTAATGATATATTGTTGCTATCAGGAGCACAAAAGCAATCAGTATTTGAAACTCAGGATTATACTAAAAAAATCTTTGTAATCTTGAAATAAAAGGAAAATTAAAGACACTAAAAATGTAACCAAGAGGGAAGTATTGAGAATGCATCCATTAGACATGGACAAGCAGTCTGGGCATGGAATTTAAAGTGAGAAAAAGTCAACGTTGAACAGATAAAGGTGTAGGACAGTAATAAGCCCTGGAACATTCAGAGCCATCAGCAACGAGCACAGTGGGAGGTGAGAATGGGAAAAGCTGGGTGTGGAAGATGGGTTTTAATGACCAGTTTCTAAACATCAGAGAATGTCTTCCAAGCATATTTATTTTTGTTGTTGTAATTTAGGAGAAATAAGTAGCTTGTGTGTGTGTTTATCTGGCATTCATCTCCCATGACTCCAGCCTAAAAGATTGAGTAGGGTAGAATCCTCAAGCAACTGTTTATTCAAAGGGTTACCTTGGGACCAGGGAACACCTGGACAAAGTCAGAGGCACATTGTGCTGTGGGCCACAACTGGCGATGGCTTGCCACTGTGTTTTGTATAATTTCCTGTGAGGAAGTTAGAATGTGATGGCTGGGGGGCAAGCTTTTGATTTCTCCTGCCTGACAGAAGTACTGTGTGTGCAGGAGAACAAATGTTTTGGAAGACAGGAAGAGACCTGTGACCATCGGGACCTGTTTAGGGAAACAATGGCAGATGGGCCACAAAGGCGACATTTCTCACCTGCAAAACCAGCAAAGTTTCACAGAGAAGGGTCAAAAAAGGTTTTACCTCAAAAAATATAGAAATCTATGGGTTTAGAGTATGATTGTGCAAATCATCCTTTCACAGCTTCAGGGAATAGATAAATTAGGGCAAAGTATCAATATTGCTTGTGGTGCTTTGTCTAGTAGGTTTCTGTATGAAACAAATAGAATGCTCCAGTGGAGACCCCATTTGCCTGGGGAAAAAGAGGGGAAAGCAACTAGATGTCTCAGCAGGCAAAGGTGCTTGTCATGTGAGCCTGGCGACCTGAGTTCCGGCTCCAGAACCCACATAAAGGAGAAGGGAAATACCCTACTCTACAAAGCCCTCTGTTCTCCACAGGTGTTTTCACATGATACACTCAGAACACGTACATGTACACACACACACACACACACACACACACACACGCACACACACACAAAACCAAACCAAACCAAAACAACAACAACAACAAAAAAAAAAACAAAACAAAAAACCAATTTTCTTAAAGAGAAGTGAGTGGATTTTTTTAAAGTGAGGCAACCACGTCACAGATTTGAAAATATCAAACAGCCAATAGTATTGGAGTTAAGCAGGTAAGATTTTCTGAGAAAGAAGAGGTGAGTAGAAACGAGCAGAAGAAAGCTTTCTGGAAGAGAAAGCACGTAGGGATGAGGCTGGCTACAAGAGGGTCTCTTTAGTCCATGCAGCTTGAATGAAGTGATTATGAACGCTTTATTAAACTCTGAAAGGACAAGTGAGATGGAAAAACAAATAGAGAAATAAAGAAAAATGGAGGCTGTTTCACATCAGTGGGGTGTGCACCAATGAACCTATAAAACATTGGCATGCCATACTTACAGAAATACAGTTTTGAAAAATATAATTATACAACTTGTATATGAATTATTCTTATACTGTATCCAGCAATAGACAGTTAGTCCTCTAAATACAAAACAACCTCTTTAAATTGTAAAGAACCCTTGAACATTTGAGTTCACAGGATTCCAGACATCCTATGGGGATTACCCATCTCATTATTAACCAGGCCAGACCCTGCTTAGCTTCCAGGATCAGTACTTTTCAGGTGGTTTGTCTGCAGACCTACATGGAGCTCTCTTGATGAACCTTTCTATGATTATGTATGCAGCATAGTATTTTATTTTAGGTTTCTGTTTCTTTTATCATTAATTAAATTTTTCTTTGACAATTTAATGCCTGTATACAATGCATTCTGATTACTCTCACCTCCCATCCCTTTTAACTCCATTCTACCCCCCTTAACCTCCCCTTCCCTACAAATCACTTTCCCATATTCCTGTCTTTTTGCTTCTCTCTGCTCTGCTGAGTTGAACGAAGGCCATCTTCATGACTGTAGAGCCATCCATTTGGATTCCTGCTGGTTTCTCAGTGTGTCTGTTAATGAAGAAAATAGCCCCACTCTCCCCAGCACCTACCAGTGACCAATAGCTCGGCAGGGAGGGATAGAGCCCCATATCCATGTGACTGTTGATAGGGCCAAGCCTGACATGTTCAACAGTTTTAATTAGGTCCTCTGATAGCTCAGTGCTCTCAGGTGACTGGAGGTGCAGCATGCCACTCTACAATCCAGGAAAGCTGTCAGAGTTAGACATAAATGGAAAACAATGAGTGCCACTTCTAAACCAGCACACAGCACAACGGCAAGCCTGCCCGCCATGTATTGCATTTCAACAGTAGCTAACCACGGTTGACTTTTATTTTTCCCACCAGAATGTACTAGATCTTTAGATATCATTAATATTTTGTCTTTACTTGAAAATTCGAGCTAGGAGTTGGAACTGCGCAAACTACAGAACAACCAAACATCCCTCCCAGGCTTTCCTCTAGTGATAGTGAATACCCAAGGAGGCTTTAATTCACAGAGAGAATAGTAAGGACAATTAGGAGACACAGCAAAACCAAACAAAATAACAACAGCAGAAAAAAAAGCAATATGTTTGCTGAGGAAGAGTTGAAAACGAGAACATCACGGGAACTCCTGTCCCTAGGCATGACAGGGTCCTGGGTAATGTGGCCATGTGTGGTCTGGCACATCTGCTCTGCAAGGGAAACAAGACAAGCTGCTGGGACTGGGTGCGGGGGCAGACAAGTGCACCTGCTAGCTGTTGACATTGAGCCTTCTTTCCCTGAGCCCTTGGAGCTCAAGTTCAGCAGGACACAGAGCAAAGCACATGGAAGAGTCATGGGCTGCCGAGCCTTTAGCTGTCACTGGCTGTGCACTGTCTCTGTGGTTTCCAGACTGCTCGGTGAGGGGCACCTCCTAACACACCAGCTGGCGGACTGTAGTCAGCCTGCAGTAGGAAAGGCATGCTTGGCAATCCAGGGCATCCTGTGTGGTCACCCTGAAGAATGTGCAGTCAAGTGACAGACCTGTTTGTTATTGATGTGAATGACAGCAAATGAGCCCAGGAGCCCTGGGAATAATCTGGTCTCGTCTTGGGCAGGGTCTGCCATGTGGCTCCTCTGTCCCTGGAAGGGGACTGTTTCGACGGGACTTCACCATTCAGTGTGTGCTGCTGCAAAAGATGATGTGCTGTTTGTTTTCTTTGTTATTGGAAATGTTCGTGTGGTGGTGGTGGGTGGCTTGAAGTAAAACATTCTTTTTGAAAACCTGAAATTTGATGATAAAATATAAGTATGGTCAGTGACTGCAGAACTCCACAGAAAATCAAAATTTTAACGCAATTTCTTCTTCCAAAGTAACCTTCTCAAATGCTTCCATGCATCTTTTCAGGATTTAGGATTTGGGGCATTCTGATAGAAGAGGAATGAGTCTTTAAGAGTACAGGATGACTAGGACAGGGACAGGAGACGTCATAGGTGATGAATATGTGATTAAAATATCACTTAACATTTTCCTTATCATACATTGTTGAGGCGTTTCTACTTGGCACACTGGTCTTCTGGTGAAGCAGCAGCTGAATGTCATCTTACAACTCTCATCAGTGCTCAGCAGCAATTGCAAGACACTGCATTTTCTCTCGGAGGGCAAGGCGGGGATTTTTCATTAAATGCGTCATTTACAGCTCTCTGCAGTGGTTCCACAGAGTCGATTCACAGCCCTATGAGAAAGCAAAGAATGAAGCATGTGAAAGGAGAGATTGAAGTGTGAGTCCAGACACGTCAGGAGCCTGGAGGATACGTGCATCCCTCGCTGCCCACTGCTGCCCACACTGACTACAAGAGAGTAGGAAGGACCCATATCCAAGCATCCGGAACAATCATCTACCCTCATCTCAGGTCACTCAGAAAGAGGGTTCTCCATCTGGCCACAAAGTATGAAAGAACAAGAAAGTACAGGTCAGTAGACAAACTAGGGTATTCTTACCATATTTGAATCCCCACAGTAACAAGAAATATACTGCTGAAATGGAGTAAAGTTTCTTCCCCTTTCCCAGCAAATATTAGAAACCACTTAAAGCAGAAGTGTAATGAAGTACATTTTCAATATTTTTGGTGCCCATCTGTGACATGCTGATAATCATCGGGGTTGAGATTTTGAGAGAAGTTGCCTTAAGTGATCACAGATCTCTAAAGCTGTGCCAGTCATATGCATTAGCTTAGGGCATGATTTGGTCATTTCACAATTTTAGAATCCATGCACTATGTTGGACACTGTATGAGTCATGAGAGATAAAAAGCAATAAGCAGGGGGCTAGAGAGATGGCTAAGAGGTCCAGTCTCCCAGAAGGCCTGAGTTTGGTTTCCAGCACCTACATTGGGTGGCTAAAACAACCTATAACTCCAGCCACAGGGGTTTGACTCCCTCTGCAGGACTCTATGTCCACCTACACTCATGTGCACTTACATGTAAATAGACACATATATTTGTAATTAAAAATAAAATGTAAAAACACAACGACAGCAAAACCAATGAGAAAGAATCATAGTCTGCAAGCATTTTAGGATTAGCCTGGTGAACTGGGTCCTTAAAAGCAGATGCTTGCTGAGAGTTCCTGTTGTGTTTGCATTATATATGTAAATATATGAGTGTATGAAAATATCAAACGTGAGCTCGATCCTTAGAACCCACATCCAGGTGGGAAGAGAAAATCAACTCTGCAGTTGTCCTCTGTCCTCCACACGTGCATCTCTCACACATGTTGTCCCCCCAACCCCCTTTCTCTCACACCCATGCCCCCTTCTTATTGGTGAAATTATTAAGGCCGCTCCATGTAGTTAAAAGGAAAGTTTATTAGTGGTGTAACTTACAAATGAAGGGATAGGTAGGTCGCAGGGTCTGGGGAAGACGTAGCGCAGTCCAGTGGTGTTCTCTGGAGCTCTGCTCGGTCAACCTCCACCGTCCAGGGTCCAGGAACAGAGAGAGCTGGCCCATCCGGATCTCGGGTCTCCAGGGTCCTCCCTTGGCCCCGCCTTGTAGGCGTGACAGTTACCAAAGCCTCAATGGGGGTTGGAACTTCCAGATCAAAGCTGGAATGGCTACCCACTACACCTTCTCTCATGCACACATACACTAATAAATAAAAAAGTAAAAGTCCTTTTTCTTTCTGTTTTTATTGTTAAGAAATGTTCTATTCATTTTACATACCACAGATCCCCCCTCCCTCTTCCCACCTGCCCCAGCCATAGCTATTGGTCCACAGTTCATGGGTTACCACTAGTTTGCCTGGCCATCTCTGTACATTTTCCCATCATGATCTCGATGTCCCTTGCTTATAGAATTCCTCCTCTCTCTCATCGATTGGACTCCTGGAGCTCAGCCTGGTGCCCGGATGTGGATCTCTGCATCTGCTTCCATCAGTGACTGGATGAAGGCTCTGTGATGACAGTTAGGGTAATCACTAATCTAGTTACCAGAGTTGACCAGTCCAGGTACCCTTTCAACTATTGCTAGTAGTCTAAGGTGGGGTCATCTTTGTGGATTCCTGGGAACTTCCCTAGCATCCTGTTTGTCCCTGTTCTCATGATGTATTCATTTATCGAGGCATCTCTTCCCTTAATTTTCCACTCTGTCCCTGTTCCAGCTCGAACCTCCTATTTCCGTATGTTCTCATCACTCATTCCCTGCCCTCCATTACGCCCCCTCACCCCCAGTTTGCTCATGTAGATCTCATCTATTTCTCCTTCGCTGGGCTATCCATGTGTCCCTCTTAGGGTCCTCCTTGTTAGCTAGCTTCTCTGGAGCTGTGGGTTGCAATCTGATTGTCCTTTGCTTTACATCTAGTATCTGCTTATGAGTGAGTACATACCATGTTTGTCCTTCTGAGTCTGGGTTACCTCACTCAGGATGATGTTTTCTAGTTCCATCCATTTACCTGTAAATTACATGATGTCATTGTTTTCTTACTGCTGAGTAGTACTCCATTTTTTCTTTATCCATTCTTCAGTTGGGGGCATCTAGCTTGTTTCCAGGTTCTGGCTATTATGAATAATGCTGCTACCCCACATCTGACAGGGCTGATCTCCAAAATATATAAAGAATTCAAGAAACTAGACATCAAAATTCTGAACAATACAATGTACACTAGTAAATAAAAAAAGTAAAGGTCTTAATGGTAGGAAAGTATCACTTGTAATGATTTTAGCTTATGTATTTTTTAATATTTTCTCATTAGTTTTGAAATAGGGTTTCACCATGTAGCCCAGGTTTGCCTGGAACTCACAGTCCTCCTGCCTCAGACCCTGAGTGCTGGAATTACAGGGACAGACTCTACGCTGAGTTTTATGATTAGCTGTATATAGACTAGTCTATCTATAAGAAGAAAACTGAAAATGTTCTGTAAATAATGGAATTTTTGGAATGGTTTTGCTTTGTTGTGACAAAGCAGGTTAAGTAAGTTAGCATGTGTTTCAAGAACTAACAAATGAGTCTGGGAACCGCTCAGCAATGGACCTGGACTGTAGTCAGAAGTTTTCTGTGTCCCACCCAGGTCACAGCCGCTCAGACCCAAGTAAACACACAGAGGTTTATATTAATTAAAACTGTTTGGCCATTAGCTCAGGCTAACTACTGACTTGCTCTTACACTTAAACTCAGCCCATTTCTTTTAATCTATATGTCGCCATGTTTTCCGTGGCTTTACCTGTGTGCCATTACATGTGCCCTGGACTGAAGGAGTCTCACGCTCTCTCTCCATATCTCCCGACTCCTCTCATCCTGTTCTCTCTATCCTCACGTATCTCTTCCCGTCCTCTTTATCCTTTATCCATTTTCCTCTTCTTCTTCTCCTTGGCTTGTTTGTTTGGTGTCTATGTCTGTGAAGGTATTATGAATATGTGTACAAGATGTAAACTTGTTTCAGCATACTATGTTTATTTTTTTGGAGGAGTGTCTTCTACTTCTTAACATGTCTTTTGGTGTTTTTGAAAACAATACAAATGAATAAACCTGTGATATGCTACAAAGAAAGTCAGTACAACATGAGACAATTGCTCTAAAATAAACTTCCTCCCTAGCACTAGTTTATTTTTCCTGAGTGGGTTCCTGCCCTGTAGGATCTTGGCAAATCTCTCTGGGTCTTACCAGTTCCTTGAATGTTGTCACACAGTCCCAGTTTCTGAGAATTCACCAGAAATCCCAGTGGTTAATAGACTACCTGCTCTAAAATGAAGAAACAAAGGAGTAGGGGCTCACAGAGGGCAATCTGACCTCTGGCTGCCTTGTCTTTTCAGCTAGCTTCCCTGTTTACTTTTGTGTTTGGGGCCTCCATAGTAGTTAAGGCAGCCAGGTGGACGTGGCCAGCACGCCATTTTGGCATTGCCTAACACTTTTTCAATCTCTGCATTGCCCTAAGTGCCTCTGTGTGTGTGTGTGTGTGTGTGTGTGTGTGTGTGTGTGTGTGTGTGAAAGAATGTTCCACTTGATACAGATTTTAGAGCTCTATTTTTCCTTTCTCTTGACTATAATAGTTTGTTGACAAACCTATTATTGTACTTTTTACCTCCAGTTTTTATGGGAAGTTAGAAATGCGGTGGTAAAGGGTGGAGAGAAGGACAAGAAGATGAAGGATACAATTACTTTATAAAAGTCACCTGAGGCAGGGGAGATGGATTAGCAGCTCAAGTACTTGCTGCACAATCATGAGAACCTAATTATGATCCCCAGAACACACATAAAAGATGACAGGTGTGGCAGGACCCCTTTGTCATCTCGATGCTGGGAGGCAGAGGCAGAAGGACCCTGGGCTTTTGTGGACAGTCAGTTTAACAGAGTAGGATGTTAAGCTCCATGTCTGTGAGAGACATTGTGTCAATAAATGAGGGAACCAGGAAGAGAGCTCGATGTCCACTTCTCTTCTTCAGGTGCACCTTCCCACAGGAACATCATGTACATACACACTCGGTCATGGAAAATCTAGTAGGGACAATGGAGTTTGTAAAGCTAAAAGCTATTTGGGACAATTGTCTGATAAATTCTGAGATTCAGGTGGCACTTTTAAAGTTTATTATTTGATTTGAACTATGAGATCAAGACTTTCATCTTTATGATACGTAAATATGAAATGCTCACATTCACAGAAAGAGAAAGCTCCTTTGCCACTAAATTATGTATTTTTCATTTGGAAAAATTTCTGAGTTTACTATAAATAAGTCAAGACTGGTTTTGAATAAATGAAAACTTTTGATGCTATTTTTAAGATCCTTAATGTAGTTGCAGGGCTTCCTGACTGTAAAAACTTTATATGTCTAAAATATAGTACTCACCAAAAGTAATTTTGTCTTTTCAAGCAAAGCATCTCAGTCATGGCAGCATTATGGAAGTCCCTTGTAATATTTTCTTTGCATATTTCACATCCACACAAAAGTTTGTAGTGTAAAACTGGAAAAATGCAACAACAGTGGAAGCAGAAGTCCCCTCAGCCTTAAAATTTAATGAATCTCTTCAGTGAAAAAAAATGAACAATAGCTGACTTCCAAAATATTAAATTATAATAACTACTGTCTTAAATGTATTTTAAACAGCTTAATTGATCTATCATTCACATAACTGAAAGTATACAACGCGAGGGTCGATAGATGGCTCAGTGGGGTTACAAGCCTGCAGCACAAGTGTGGCAGTTCTGTGCAGATCCCCAGAACCCACAGAAAGCTGGAGGTGGTGGACTGATTGTAACTTGCAGTTCCAACTGGTAGAAGGGAAGCAGAGGCAGGAGAATACCTAGAAACTCTTGGCTTAGCTAGTCTGACATAGACATTGGTGTACATGTACTGTACATCGGGGACCTGGACCGTATGTCAGAAAAATCTCCCAGAAAAGGTAGAAGCTGAGGACTGACATCTGTAGTCATCCATGTCTGCAACAGTGCTCTGTCACACCCACATGACCCCACACCCCATAGCAAGAAGATACAAAAGGGGCATGTAATTCTGTAGTTTTCTTTAATTTACAATGTGTAAAAACCACCACATCAGTTTTGCATCTTCATAAAACTCATGCTTAGCTGTCACCCCCTTCTCCCCACCCTTCTTGCTGCCTCTGAAAACCCAGAAATATTTCTTTGTTCTGGGCTTGTTCTTTGTATCAATGAATCATATGGTAGATGTTCTTCTGTGACTGGTATCTTCCACTTTAAATAATGTCCCTGGGGCTTTCCTGAGTGGTAGAGTGTGTAGAGTGGTAGTTCATCTGTGCTAAGTATCTTACATACATTTAATTCTGACTAGATAACTTGGAAGTGTCTGTATTTTGCATTTCCACTTAACATATGAGTAGAACATGCCTCCGATTATTTCCTGATTTGCCCAGTGTCATCTGGCTAATAAATTTCCAAAGCCAGTATTCTCAGCCATGTCTCTTTCTGTGAGCAGTCCCTTCTGTCTTGGGCAGTTTGAGATATTCATGTGCTTCTGGAGACTGGTTCCAAAGAGTTTCAGATGCTCCGTGGCATCCTTAGGTCTGTGGGAGGAAAGAGAAAGATCGTAGCCTGTACCACATATCAGCTACACTAAGCCCTTCAGGAAATGACTGCTATGTGGGTGTACTTTAGAGCCCAGGCTGCAGGAAGGGGAGATAAAGTGAATAGGTCCTGCCACACTGGAGGAATTTTCTCCCGCTAAGGCAGGTGCTTTCTCTGAGGCATTGAAGTAGACATGTCTCAGGTAGTGACCTCTGGATTGCTGTGAAGCCACAAAGGAGGAAGTCTGAAGTGCAAGGAAATGAATTTCATTGGAATAAAACATGAACACACCCTCTCATCCACCCACACCACACCATCACCACCTCCAACAACAACAACAGCTACAACCAAAATAGCTTTCCCCAATGTCCCCTTCACATTTGGCATCTCACAAACACACCCTTCAGCCCTTCATTCAACTGTAGCAATGAGCTTTGTGTTTGTTTGTTTTATTCTGTCCTTTCGCTCTTCTGAGAAAGGATCTCATGAGCACACGCTGTCTTCCACCTCCTGACACTCCTGCTATCATCTCTCAAGTGCCAGGATCACAGCTGTGTGTCACGATGCCTGGGGTGCATTTCTTTTTTTCTTTAAATCTATTTAAGATTTTATTTATCTTCATTTTTATGTATGTGTATCTGTGTCTGTGAATCTGTGTGAGTATATGTCATGTGTGTCTCTGGTGACCACGGATACCAGAAGAGAGTACTGAAGTTACAGGAGGTTGTGAGCCACCATGTGGGTGTCGAGGACTGAACTAAGGTCCTCAGCAAGAGTTGCAGGTCTTCTTAACCACTGAGCCTCCCTCTAGCCCATCTTTTAACTAAAAAATATTTTATTACCTTCTTATTCTCAGTATTATTATTATTTGTGGTTATGTTTGGGAGAATACAGGATGTCATGTAGCTCAATTGGCCTTGAACTCTTTATGTAGCCAAGGCTGGTCTTGAACTCTTTGATCTCCCTGTGTCTATCTGACAGTGATGGTGTTGTAGGACTGTACCCACCTCCCCAGCTTTTGTGTATTCATTTTCACTGTTTTCTTTCCAGACTTCTTCCTTTGCCTTAGTTTTTCCCTCTTCCAGAAATTTTGCTGATTTAAACCCCATTTCTCTAGCCTGGGGATATTAGTCAGCAAAACAGAGAAGACTGTGAGACCAGGTTGTGATCTTCTCAGCTTGTGAAGGCCCTTTATGACCCTCTGCATGTGATCTTTGAGCAACCCAGAAAAAGAGAATTGAGCTGCATGGTGTAGAACAGTGATTCTCGGCCTTTGTAATGCCAAACTTTTAATACAGTTCCTCATGTTGTGGTGACCCCCAACCATAAAATTATTGCATTGCTACTTCATAACTATAGTTTTGCTAATGTTATGAATCACAATGTAAATATTTTTTTGGAGATAGAGGTTTGCCAAAGGGGTTGAAACCCACAGGTTGAGAACCACTGGAGCAGTCATCACAGGCTCTAGGGAGGTCAGCCTCCTAACTTTAAAATCCTTGGTGGTGGAGGGGGTTAGGAGAGGTTGGGGTGGAAATGTCACTGGTTCGGGCATGTGCCTTCAAGACCATCTCATGCCTAGACTTGGACCATTTCCATTTTGCAGAACTTTTAGACTCCTCTGAGTGCTCGGTTCACAGATTTTCAAAAGTGAACAAAGGTTTATGGTCACACCCACACCAACTGAAGCCACCAGTCAGTTCTCAGCAGTGCAGGATGGAGCCAATGCAGCCTCCTCCCACTGGGCACCTCTGTGTGTAGCTCAGATGCAGACACTTAGAAGAGCTACAGATCCCACTGCCATGCCCTCCTAGTCTATAGCCCTTACCTTCCAGGCCTTTTAAAATTTATGCACATATATATTTCTTTTGAGGCAATTCACTGATAATTTTAATCTCCATCACAGGGGAAGTTGGGCAAATTTTCAAAACATGAGGACATTTTGCTATTTTGTATAGTTCTGTTACAAAGAAATTATGAGGAGTTGTGGTTTTGACTACCAGACAAAGTGCTGTTTTACATTCTATTCATATTTCAATTATGTGTGTGAATCCCGAGTCTATTTCCATGGATAACTTAGAGATGGCTTCACTTTTGGAGCTGATTCTGAATGGGTTTTATTTTCATTTTACTTCAATATCACTGTCAGAAAAGAATTGAGAGATTTCCTCGACCCATAAATAGAGAGGGAATATATTTTGTGGCCCTTTCTTCAGATGTATGATCTAGATAAATTTGTACATATTTTATTTCTACCCATCACACCTTAGCAGCACACAAGTCACTTCAATTACTCCGGCAACAAGCCAGCAAGGCAACTTTATCATTTCAATTTTTCATCTTTTTCTCTTTAACTTGATGCGTGTGCTGTGCAGTGTATCAGGAGAATCTCATCAACTCTGCCTTCTTTCGGCTAATAAATCTCAGTCACAGATTAATCTCCCTCAAGATGGGGAAAGGAAGCTCGCACAGGAAGAACCAGATGGGCATGTCAGTCCGTTGTGTTTGCTCTGAGAGTTGATAGATTCTTCAACCAACGTCAAATTGAACCACATTGGGAAGTCACTTCCATGTCTTTGACTATAACAATTCTACAGGTGCCACATGACCTTTGAAGATTGGTTATTCAACCAGTTAAGCCCTCCATCTCTCAGTCAGATGGGTGAGTCAAGGGCCCACTGTGTAGCCTAGGCTAACCTCTGACTCTCCCCTCTCCTGCCTCAGTTTTTTGAGTGCTGAGTTATAGTGTGTGTTGTTGCTCAGTTGCTCATAAAGTTTAAACAACCCTTACTGAACTTGGATCTTTGAATATATCACTTTTCCTTGGATATGAAAGATTAGAGTGTGAAGATATCCAGTCTGGGGCTCAAGCAGGACACTGAGAAAATGAGGGAGATTGACTTTTTGTTATGAAGTTTATTAAAAGAGCTATTAACAGTATGGACATACACATAGACAGTGGCATGGCAGGAACTCAGAAGTGAGTTCAGGTCTCAAGGCCATAGGTAGACAGTGAGGTGGGGTGCTGATGAGAGAGTTTAGACCTATAAGGCAGGGTTGGTAGAGTTCCTTCTTAAAGATCTCAGGGAAAAGGGGGGTTCTAGTCATGTTTGATTCCAAAGGGGCAAAAGGAGAATATGCAACTGTGAAGATGTGAGGGAAGTGAGGAGAGATCAGAGGCCAGGCTCTGGGTAGCAATTGGTCTTTCTCTGTAGTAGCAGGAATCCCAGAAGTGGTTTTACTGGGGTGCTTGCTTGATGCTAACAGTAAGACTGCAGATGCATGTGGCCTGATTAGTCAGCGTAAGTCTAACCAAGAGGTGGGAATGGTTCTGTTATTTCGATGGAAATGTCCCTTAAAACACCTAGAGGGGCCTACGGTTTCTGCAATGGGGTGGGTGGGTATCACCCTCTCATACCTTGAGTGAGAACATCTGATATGCCAGCTGTGGTAGTCTTCAGGTGAGGGCCCAGTCATCACGGATAGAGAAAGTACTATCTGCTGCAGCCCAAACCACTGAATGTCAGAGGCAACAGGCAAACTAAGACGTGGACTGTTTGTTTCTGTTTCCATCAGTCTCCAAGAGAAAGGCAAATGTTATCAGACAACTCCACAAATGACATTAAAATACAAGTTTCATTGTGTTATACTTATTTCATTAAACAAAACTCTCCCTTGGGAATTCCTGAGTGAGTATGGTCTTAATGTCCTTAGACCCGAGGGTGCTTTCAGGAAGATATTTTAAACCAAAGATGTGAGCTGTGTTTACAGCATGCCTGGTTCAGAAGATGTTAGAGTGAGTGTTGTCATAGTGCTACCCATATGTTTATTACTCAAAGGAAAATAAGTTCTGAACGTGTTCTCTAACGTGTTGAGGAAAAACAGTCTGGAAACTAATTGCATTATAATATTTGAGGGGCCTAAGTTTGCTGCAAGTCTTAGGAACCACTAATTAAAAGTGAAAATCATTAAAATAAAAACATACTGCACTTCCGTTCTGTTTCTCTTTAGTATGTGAAGCCACCAGCTCAAGCCCTCTGCTTGGGGCATTTATTGCACTCAGGGTTAGCACCTACAATTACATTTTGTGTTGTGTGTGTCCGGTTTTCCCACTAATTGTGAAAGCAATCCTGAGGTGACTGAATGAGACGTGGGTGCCAGTGTCATAGTGCTGAAGCTGCTGTACAGTACTGGTCTCTGTGCTTGATTTCTTCTTTCCCTCACTGTCTCCTTTACAAACAGGAAATGGAAGCACCCAGCAGCTGCTCTCGGACCCTGTCCTTCAACATGCTAAAGGCTGAAGTGGTATAGACTTTTTAGACATTTTAAGGAACAAAATAAGGATCCCTAGCTGACCCAGTCAAAGACCAAGAGAGGAAGGAACTCTGCAAGCCAGCTGACTCCAACATCAAAATGTACCTGCAGCTGATGGCAAGGATACATCTTCAGTCTTAAAGTACAAGCTGGCTAACATCTCAAGACCATGAGCCTGCAGGCCACAGGGCTTCCCCCCCATCTTTTATTAATATTGTTTTGGTCCCCTAATTTGGTTATTGACCTTTCAAAACTGGAATTCGTGGTCTGAAATAACAAATGATCGAGGTGATCCCTTTACCAAGCTTGCACTTTCACAGTCTTAGGGCCACACTCCTGGAGGGAGGGCCTTCCACCCCCAGGAGCTGTCTATGGGATTCTACAGTGTCCCCTCCAGCTTCTGAATATTTTCATTTAACACACTGGGATGTACAAAATTTACCTCTGGTGTTGTGGTAAATCCCCCATTGCTGTTCATTTAGTCTATTTCAGATATTTATATAAAATACATAATTCTGTATTAATAACATTTTGCATGTATCTTTTTATGTATTCGTGTTTTTAGGATAAATTCTTGCCACTAGAAGGATAGAGCATCTAAGTGTTTTTTACTTTTATATATTCTGCCAAAATCTCCTCCAGAACCTCTGTATATGTATATAGTCTAAAGAGCAATATAGAGAAATAGATATCTACACATTTTGTTTTGCTCTGAGAAATCGCCAAAACACAACAGAAAAAAGGATATGGAAGAGGAGAGAATCAATGTTCCCCATTTTGCTGAACAAAACTTGTCAAACCTAGAGGCCAAAGGAACTCATTTCTTTTTCCTGTGAAGGTTTCAAGAATTCCTCTGAGAAATAATTTTTCTTTTAAAATTTCATTTTGATTTATTTTTCATGCTTCTTTCCCATCCTTTCTTCTTCTTTGGGGCAACCTTTAAGGCTTTTCCCATATCAGAAATAGCTATTGTCAACAATTTTCCACTTAGTTCAAACTTTTAGTTACAAGAATTTCTTAGGCTAACCTTGTGTGTTTCCTGTCTCCATAGCTCTGGAAGATGGAACTTGTAGGCCTTTGCTCTGGGGTAGTGAACACAATCCAATAATTTATGCATCTCCTCCAAAGAAGATATAGAGATAGTCAAGTTTAAATATGAAACCATTTTAAAACTCATCTCTGTCTTTCTTTTTAAGACAATGCCATTTTTATTCAGGCACAAAATCTTGCATCTCTTTGATCACCTGATACAATGTCCTCTGCAACATCTCAACCATTGTTCCTCAACTGGACCACCAAAATAGCCTCAAAATGGCTTTTGCTGTCTCTCTTGTTGGCTGTCCACATTCTATGCTGACTCCAGGGTGCTCTATATACAGACAGGCTGTCTATCCATTTCTGTGCTATAACTGAATGCCACAGATTAGGTCATTTATAAAGAGGATAAATTCATTTGGCTCTCAATGCTGCCAGGTAAGTAACATAAGAACATGAAGCATGACCTGCTGAAGGATTCTTGGTATGACACAAAACGACAGGAAGTATTACATGACAAGAGAGCAAGTATGGGGTATTCATCCAGTTTCTACTCTGACAAAGCCACTAACACTATCATGGAGCCTCACCACCACATCATCTAATCAGAATCATCTCCAAAAAGGCCCACATCCAAATCCTGTGAGATGTGACTTTGGGGATGAAGCTTCCAGAACATGAATTTTTGGGAGACACATTGAAACTATAGCTCAGCCAAGATGAGATCATGTCTCTTCCTCACTGAAAACCTCCCAGTGAATCTCAATGGCAGTTAGACGACAGCCCCAGCTCTTTATGTGGCGTAGGTGACTCAGTCAGATTTGGCCCTTGTCTTTGGCTCTTGATCAAGTTGGGTCATCTGCTCTTTTGTCCTGCCTTGGTCATCCTCCCCAGCCAAGCAAGTCTTTCTGTCTTTCTGCTTATTGAACTTGGAGTCACAGTCTGTACTCTGAGAAGCCAGATTCAGTCACTTGAGAAACCAAATAAAACAAACACATACTAAAAAGCTGAAAAGGAGATTTATTCAATGTGGCCACATTAGGGAGAGTGACAAAGAGATCCAGTGCCCCTACCAGTCCATTCTTCAGGTCCTGAGGTGATAGTAAAGTTTAAATAGAGGGACAACAATATGCACATCTAAGCATTTCCAGTTCAGAAGTAGCTCTTCCCACCACTGCCCTGTCACTGTCTATAATGTTGTAGACTCTAGGAAAGAGTATCAGGGAGAAAAATGTCCCTCTGGAAAGCCCAGGTTTTTCTTCTACTGTCACAAGATCCCTGGGGAAATTCATTTTTTTTTGGTCCCTTGATTTGATAGCTTGATAGCAAAAGTGTCTCATTAGAATATAATCATGTCTTCCATGTTAGTTACATTTCTTCTTTGCCAGCTTTGTCCTTGCCTTGATATCTCTTTATCTACTGGTCCTTCTTGGTCAGTGTGTCAGTTAGATTTTATTTTATGTGCATGTGTGTTTTGCCTCCAAGTGTACCACATGTGTGCCCCTAGAGGTTAGAAGATGTCATTAGATCAACTGCAACAGTGCTGGGAATTCAACCCAGTCCCCTGGAAGAGCAACCAGTGCTCGTAAACTTTGAATCATCTTTCCAGCCTAGACCATCTTCTTTAACACAATACCTTCTATCCCTCCTTCTGCTACTTATGTTCTCTTTAGAGCGTATATTAAGATCTGAAATTGTATTACTTTTTTTACTATATATTTATCACTATGCCTGTCTTCCTTACTTTGCAAAGATATATGAGTTCTATGATGCAGACAGCTGGTCTACCTTACTTAGCAGCACCTGGGACAGTATCTAAAACAGAACTAGGAGTCAGTGAGCTTGAATGAATGAATCATCACAGAATGGAATCTCCCCATTCACCAAATCTTCTGTGTTCTGGGACTGATTTCTCTAAATACTGAATGCAGCTGTCTCTTCTCCATAGTTCCCTATTTTATTCTGAGCTTTGGTCCTCATTCTTAGGCTACCTTATGAACTGCTTTGATGATACCCCGCTTTTTAATTTAATTTAATTTTTAATTCATTATCAAAAGGAGCTTTTTGGTCCGGATGCTTTCTGGCTTAAAACTTTCAGTGATTTCTATGCCATGAAAGCACATGAGCAAGCCATCTTCAAACCTACTCTTTACATGGCCAATGTACAGGAGGTGACTGTTTTTTGACAGACTTCCTTGATCCCGATAGTTAGCATAGGATCCAAGCACCATTTCCCCAGAGACAGAGCAATTTTGTAAATGTAAAAGTGAAAAACTGTGCTGATAATGCTGAATGCCTTAGTGCAGATGGGTTTGAACTTAACAATGAGCAGTTGGGAGAGCAAATACATCCCTGTTTTGATGCCACTGATTCGGCTTGTGCTTCCCTGTCTCTCATTAGGTTTCTGAAGGATGTGATTTCTGAAGGAGGATTTGGCATGGCTTTGCAGTCCTCCTATAGTCTGACCAACTCTTCTTGCCCTCATTTTTTCCTTCTTTTTCTCTTTTCTTTTTGATTCAGGGTCTTACTATCACTTGAGAAACCAAATAAATGGTTTCTCAACCATTTTATCATTATTCTTGGTTCTACCATTTTTCCCCCAACATAATATTTTGATTGATTATTTGGGGATTTCATACAATGAATCCCAATTATACTCAGTTCCAATTCCTTCCAGGTCCACCTTTCCACCCTTATGACCCCCCCCCAAAAAAAAACCCACCAAGTGAAATTTGTGTTTCCCATATACTCATTGAAGTATGTTTAAACTCCCAGTAGTATGTTTAAACTCCCAGTGGCCAGCCCTTTAAAGATAATTTAGTCCTTTCCCATCCCCCCTACGAGAAGTAAACAATCTTTGTCATAATTTTTGAGGACTCTTTTTTTCAATGATTTACTTTCCAGACTCTTTATTTTTTTTTCTTTGTGGTCAGGGAAAGGTTGTTACAGAAGGCTTCAATGTCTCTCATACTCAATTATGAGTCTGGGGTCATAGATACCACTGTAACAGACACCTCCTTGCCCATAGCAGCCAGAGACAGCATGGGTTATGGACTTCTACAGGATTTCCTGTGGCTGCATGGACTATAGACTTCCATGTAGTCTCTGGAAGCACGGACCTCATAATAGCAACATCGTCCCAGCCTGGATCATGGACATCAACATGGTTTCAGGTGGCAGCACAGATCATGGACATCCACAGAGCCTCTAGCTGTACCAGGGAAGATGGGTGTCATCACGGTACCTGGTGGCTGCCCAGATGACTATAGACGTCAACATAGCCTCTGGGGGCAACACAGGCCATGCACATCAACATGGCCCTCCAGCTGATGGGACAGCCCACTTGAGCATATGGCTTTGGCAGGCTTTGCCCTTCTCTCCCATTCCCTCTGACTTGCTAAAAAACCATTAGATTGCATTCTTAAAGCTAGCCACCAAGGTCTATTCCCTTATTTGGTCACTTCCTCCTTTTAGGGAAGACTACCAAGGTCCAGCTATCGAAATATTGAAGTCCAGCAATCAGAAGTCCCCTTTGGTTCATCTAATTAACATGCCCAATTAAAATTAAATACCTCATCCTAATGCAGGGTTTCCTCCTTTACCATTATAAACCACCATTTGCTTATGTGCTATGCTTGTCTCCTCTCTATCTAGAGACAGTCCTTTTACCTCCGGGACAAACACCCCTTCCCCCTTTCCCTTGTCTTCTCTCTCCTTTACCACTGCATCCTAACCCATTCTAACACAGACCTCCCCTTTTCCTCCTCTTAAAAATTACAACTTTGAGATCATTTGCTTCTGTTTTCTGCTTAGTCATAAAGTAGCCACTTTAACTTTTCTACCCATTTAATAAAGGATCTCTCTGTGAAAAGAAGTGTTTGGGTATGATTTGCACTTAATCCAAGATCTGGGAGAAAGTCCCCGCTGTTCAGGGGTTTCTTTCACAAGCAGAAACACAGATCATGGTCATCTACATGGTCTCTGATGGCAGGATGGATCATAGACATCTGCATGGCCTCAGATAGCAGCACAAACAACAGACATCCACATGGCCTCTGGTGGTAGTGTGGACAATGAACATCAATCTGGTCTCAGGAGGAAGCACAGATCATGGACACCAACATGGCCTCCAAAAGTACCATGAGCCATGGGTATCAACATGGCCCCCTTCAGTATCTTGGACTACAGTCACTAACATGGGTCAGGTGGCAGCACAGACCACAGGCATCAACATAGACCATGTACATCAATATGTCTCCAGTGGGAACACAGACCACGAACATCTACATAGTCTCCAGTAGTAACATGGTTCATGGGCCTCAACTCAGTCTATGGTGGCAGTCTGGACCATGGACACCAGCACATTCCCAGCTGTAGCACTGACCATGGAGGTTTTATGGGAAGGCCCAATCCAGAAAATCAACCATTCTTTATCTCAGGAATCCTATCATTGGTCAAAGACAGGGCATTTGTGGGGCTGGGCAGCATATTCAGGGGCAAAACCTGCATGGGTTCCAGGCTGCTACTCAACACCTTACTGGCCCTAGGTTTTTTGAGGAGGCCCAAATATAGAAAATGAACCATTCTCTCTCTTGGACATGTTGTTATTGCTCAGAGTAAGGGTGATCATGGGGCTGTGCATAATATTTGGAGGCAGAGTCTGCACAAGCTCCAGGCTGCTGCTCACCAACCTGCGGGCCCTGCTTGGTGACTATATGCTCCCCTGTCTACCTAAGCTGCACTCCCACAACCTGTGTCTCTAGTTCTATCTCTCTCTGCCACCCACATGCCTGCTTCTTTCGACCATCCTTCCAACCTCTCCATAACATCTTTATTCATTAAAGTGGCATTGCAAACTGCAGTGTGTCACACAGTATACATACACACACACACACACACACACACACACACACAAGTGTGTGTGTGTGTGTGTATGTATATGTATGTATATGTCCAAACAGCTTTATATGCAAATACTTATTGCAAGGAGTCACTGGTCTGGTTCAAGGTCTCTGGTTGCTGAAGCACCATAAATGCTGAACTATTGCTGAGACTCCTCTCAGATATCCTGTTGTTGCCCAGAATCAGGGGGATTTTGGGCTGGGTAGGGGATCCAGGAGCAGGAGTCAGTAGAGCTCCAGACCACTGCATATCTCTGCCTTCAGTGAAGACCAACCAGCCAGCTCACTGGGCATGACCACCCTGCCTGTATTCTGTCTTTGAGTGCTCAGATTACAGGCTTGAGTCACAACACCCAACCCTCACTGTTTATCTGAACTTCAGTTTCTGATACACCTTAATTACGATTTGTTCTTACCCATCCTTACTATGGTGCTCATCAGGTGCCAGGTGACATCTTTCCTTCTTTGTTTCCAGTCCTCCTTGTTTTGTTTTTTGGCTTTGTTTTTTGTTTTGTAAAAAGAAAAATTCACTTTTATCTATACGTGCTCTAGCTAGTTGTTGTCAACTTGATAATCTAGAGTCAACTGGTTAAGAGAGAACTTCAACCAAGAAAACTTCACTGTTATATTAGCCCATAGGTGTAGGCAAGTATGGGGTATTTTCTTGAATAAGGACTGATGTGGGAGAACCTAGGCCACTACATGTAGTGCCATCCTTGGGCAGGTAGTCCTTGGGTTTATAAGAAAGCAAAGTGTGCAATCCAGAAGGAGCAAGACCAAAGGAGAAAGTCAGGAGGAGCAAGTAATTAAGCAGCATCCTTCCATGGATTCTGCTTCAGCTCCTGCCTGTAGGTCTTTGCTTCCCTCAATGGACTATGACCTTTACTCCCTAAGTTCCTTTTGGTCATGGTGTTTTACATAGCAGAAGAAAGTGACTAGGACAGTGTGCATGTGTTTGTGTCTGTGGATAAAATATGTTCCTGTGTGTTTGAGCACCCACAGAGGACAGAAGAGGGTATTGGATTCTGTTGGTTGTGGACCACCTGACATGGGTGTTGGGGATCCAGCTCTGGCCTCTGGAGTAGGAGCAAGCATTGGAGTGCTGAAACATTGCTTCGTCTTTGCCTTTCTGTTCCTTCAAACTGAGATTCCCTTTTCCCTTCTCCATGAAGACTCATAGAAGATAATCACATTTGCCCTTTCATCCTCTAAGCTACTCTACTATTTGTTGCTTGTGACATTTATTTTAAAATAATCATATACATTCTCAATATTACATCATAGACCAAAATGTCAAAAATGCATATGGATATAGGGGTCAGGTATTTGATGTAAATCTGTAAATTGGGCCAGTATATTGTGTTAATGAGTGATAACACTGTGTCTGGGAAGGTGTGCCTTCTATGTAGTGTGGTCCTATGTTAATAGTGTTAATATTCAGTGTGTGGGGTAAGCAGGCATGCTCATTGGACCAGGTTCCTGGCAGCCCATTTGAAAACTCTTTCATTTATTTATAAGCATTTATTTTTTATGTCTTACTTGTCCAAGCGTATTTCAAGGACACTAAAGCCAGGGACCTTGTGTGTAAATATCCTTTATCTCTTGCAATGCCGGCAACACAATAGCTACTCAATGTGCAGCTGTTGGGGAACGGATGGCACTGGCTGTACTATAAGGGTTATTAACTGTGTGGTTTTCCCCCGTCACACCCCTACCCCTGGCTCTTTATTTGAAATTATGTCCTGGAGAGGAGAAATAAAGGTTGAGTAGGTTTTGTACTCTCCTCTAGAGAATGAGCAATGCCACATTCTTTAGAATTGTTTTGGAAAGGAGCTAGACAAATTTAAGAGGGCATAACTTTCAAGTTCATAGCATAATTTTTCCTGTTCACATGATCAATCAATTGCCACATTTTAGAAATGAGCCAGGACCTTTCGATTACCTATTCCAATCTTTCTCCAAGTGTAGAAATGCAGTTTTCATCCTAAGGCATGTGGTTTCTGGCTGAGCATTTCCAGGCATCCCTTCTTTGTTGAGAGAGTTCAGTCCTTTGTAGAAAACCCCCAATTACAAATATCTTTCTCCTACTGAGACCCAGTCAACCCCCAATCTTGAAGTATTATTGCTTTTCGTTCTGTTTAGCAGACATCCACCATATGCCTACTGCAAACATGCACAGATATTTCAGAAGAGAAATGAAAAGGCCAAAAGAAAAAAGTTTCCAAAAAGCTGAACTTCAAGAAGTGCTTGACTTCTTGGAAGACGCATGGAGAATATAGGAAGGGTAGACACAGTCTCTGCCTCTGCCCATGCCAGTGTTACACTCCTGACATTTACTAGGCACTTAACTTCTTTATACATTTTTAATTCAAGTAAGTAGTGATCATCTGTAGTCATGATATAAGGCTCTACTATGGACAATGTTATGGATTAAGCAAATGAAATGCTGGATTAAGTAGTGGAAATAGAAAGGACTCTAATCCTATTTTCAGCTATTGATAATGACCATGACCATGATTTGGCAGTGTTTATGGGGCTACCACATGGAGACAGTTCAACCACTCCCCCAACCTGCAAGTGCATTTGTTTTGGATGTTGAAGTTGATTCTGCAGTAGATGATTTTTCATGGTGGGCAGTGAGGGGATTTCTTTGAATACAGTGAAGCTCTTGGAGGAACAAGGGAGTTTTTCTGCAGGTCAGAAATTGGCTTAAAGGGATGGAGAAGAAGACAAGCTGGCTTGACTGTGGCTAGGAAGTAGGGCAGGAGGGTAAGTTCTCTCAATAGATTGAGCTTGCATATTTAAACTTTTAGCTGGTCAAAAAAAGAGATATTTAGACTGTCTTATCAGGTTGCCCATATGTAGGACCAAAGGAGAAAAAGGAGCAGACTTGAAAGCAGTGAGCAGCCACACAGGAAAGTGGAATCTGACTCTATTATGACTCTCAGTTTTAATTTAAGGTGTAATCAAAATATCTTGGGCAAGAACATGATATTCAGGATGGGAACTCACAGACATTTCACTAATTGCCTACCATTTATCTTTTTCTGACCACAGTAACCTTTAAAAATATTTTAAATTATGTTTCTGTGTGTATATCTGCATACAGGTATATGTATTTGAGTATGGGTGTCTGTGGAAGTCAGAAGAAGGTATTAATCTCTTGGACACAGAGCTATGGGGGGCAGTTGTCAGCTACATGACATAGATGCTGGAAGCAAAATTCTAGTGCTTGCAAGGGTAAGCACTCTTTACTGCTGAAGCATCTCTCCAGCCTGTCACTTCATTGCGTGATCCTATGCCCAATCTCAGCAGAAATGCAATAGGTACCCTAAACCTTCAGCTTAGAGCCTTGCTATTCTTACTAAGTTAGAATCTTTGTACACACATATACACATTCACACATACATTGAAATGAATGTGTTTGCACTCTAAGTACGTGTGTATAGACAAGCAGGGATTTGATTTTTCTTCCCACAATTTGGGTAAGGATTGTGTGTTGATTTTGCAGAATCAAAGCAGCGGGTTGCATGTGATAAGTGAACAATACATCTGTCGTGCTCAAATAAGTGGAACTACAGAGAGAGGTGTGAGGATGTACACACTTTGGCACTTTTTATGCGTTGACATTTTTGGCATGATTAGCTATTCAGACTGAATTCCTCAAGGATGCAGTTTGGTGAGGTTGGGCATAGAGTTAAATGGTGTCATAGTAGGGACTCTCATGGGACTGGGAAAAGCATTGCTCACAATAAATGTGCTCACTGTAGGCACAACCCAGAACCAAAAGTTATCTAGGAACCTCCATCTGTAATTTCCAAGAACCACAAAGAAAACACTTAGAATTCGGATAAAGGGAGGTATCTGACAGTAGATTTTAAAGAGCTTTTGCTTGTTTGTTTTGTCTGTTTTGAGAGTTTAAAATATTTTCTGTTGTCACTGCTTGATAACTTTCAGGTGTCATATTTTTCTAGTGAAAAAGAATCTAGATAAATTCTGGACAAGGAAGCTGCTCCCTATTCATTTCATAAAGTGAGAAAAGTTTTAAAAATAGAAAAGTGCTGTTGGGACAGATTAAATGATTAAAAGCAGAGAAAATTAAAGTTTAATGTAATCTCAATGATGACTTAAAATATTGAAATTAGAATCTGATGCCAGGTGCCCAAAACATAGCAAATCACACAATTAGGCAAAATTTTCAGTAAAATCTATTTCTTTACAAATGCAAGTTTATAAACCTTAAATGTGTCTTCCAGGCTTAGTGATGAACAGTAGTAGTACCTAACACATCACACTCAGCTTCGACATGGAAAGCGAGCCCTTGGCTGGCTATTGTTATTTTCATGTAGATTAAATGTCAACATCATTACTTGTGTCAGTCTGGATATAAAATGCAAAGCTTGCTGAATCCATATTGGTGCACACTCTTGCTGTGACATTTTACGTCTTTGGCGTAGTGTATTATACCAGGGATATCCTTTGGTGTCTCCCATATCAGTAGTCCTTCCACCAGCACTGTGGGGTGTGTGAATTGCTCTTAGCACTTGCCTATGTCTGGAAACACAGAAGCAGAAACAAGTCATTGGATTTGAACCAGGCTGTTATCCTTTAACACAAGAATTCTTATAACTGATAACCCTAGAGTGCTCAGTCTACTGTCAGCTGGCTTCTATCCCTAAACTTCTGGTTTCTTGTTTGAATGCATGATACTTCTAGGCCCCTAAAAGGTACATCTTAAATAGGGTGCCAAAGAGAATAATCAATAGAGCACACTACTCTCCCTGGAGGAATACTCTTCAACTGATTACCTACCACACTTCATTTTTTTTTTCTTTTTTTAATTCGGAGCTGAGGACTGAACCCAGGGCCTTGCACTTGTTAGGCAAGTGCTCTACCACTGAGCTAAATCCCCAACCTGCACTTCACTTTTATATGTTTTTTATGGATAATGCAGAAGAAAAATTTCTGTGGGAAGTTAGCTTGACTTCTTAACATATTTCAGGAAAAAAATACTTCTGAATATTTGTGGAAATTCTTCATTTTGACAGCTAAAAATACTAGATTTGGGAACTGGAGAACAAGAAAGGTTTTTCAAACTAAGAAGCAATCAGAAATGGGGTTAATAACAGAGGTGATAAGAAATACCCAGAGGATACCAGGTGTGGTGGCGCACGCCTTTAATCCCAGCACTCGGGAGGCAGAGGCAGAGGCAGGTGGATCTCTGTGAGCTCAAGGCCAGCCTGGGCTACAGAGTGAGTTCCAGGAAAGACGCAAAGCTACACAGAGAAACCCTGTCTCAAAAAACCATTAAAAAAATACCCAGAGGAGGGCTTTCCATGGTGCAGACCTTGGCATAATGAGACCATCAGGACAATTTGAAGCATATAAAATTGAGCTTGTTCATGAACACGAGCTAGAAGCTTTATTAGGAAATCAACTGTCCATGACAGAAGAGTTTCAGTTTCTTGGCAAAATGCCTTGGCCAAACAAAAAGAATTCCAATGCTTTACTGATAGCTGAGGTAGAATAACTTTTTACAGTATGTGATCTATCATGTGGCACAATTTGTAAACTTTCTCAAAAGAGTGACAGTCTACAGTGGGTTGTATTTGTGGACTTCATATATAAAAACAAAAGAACCAGGTTTAACAAAAGGATAAATCTATAACTTATCAGTATTAAAATCAGAAAAAGTCCCATTGCTTTTTTAAGCAGTGCAACGGGACACAGAATAATCAATAATAAGTTTCCAGAGTTAAGGGCATCGTTTAGAAATGAAAAACAGTTGTGTGATATTTGTTGCCAGGGTTAGAAAGTAGCTAGAAAGTGATACCCAAGAAGGCCTTCGAAAGACTTTTAAATGTAGAATTAATTCCTCTTCCCCTTCACCTCATTCCATCTACTCTTCTTCCTCCCCCTCCCCCTCTGCCTCCTCCTCTTCTTCCTCCTTCTTATTCTCCTTCTCGCCCTCTCTATTTCTCCTACTGGAAACTGGATAGCTGTGTAGCCAAAGCTGGCTTTCAACCCATGGCCATCCTTGGCCTCCAGATGTTGATGTTAAAGGTATGAGCTACCATACCAGGCATAATTCTGTATTTATTCCCATTCACAAGCCTTGGTTGCAGTGAAATCCTTCCTTCCATATATCTATCCAACATCATTTCATGGCTTATATGTGCTTCCTTAGGCCATACATTCCTCCTTCAAGTCTCAGTTCATGATACTTCTCTGTGTAGCTTCCCCAAACTCCTCCATGGCTAGAGGACTGCAAACTATCCTCAGGGTTAATGGTTCACTAGAAGTAATTAAGAATTCTGAAAAGGTCATTTTATTAATAGTTTATTTCAGTTATAAGACAGAGATTACATTAAGTGAATGTAAACGCCCCTTGGAATGAAGTCCAAAAGAAACCAGTCGGCAGCCTGCAGCTATTCTCTCAAAGGGCTGTAACCTGAATGCATTTATTTCTGCCAGGATTGAAATGTAACATTTGCAAAGTGTGTACAATTACGAAAGCTCACATGATTCTTGGTACACAGGATTTTTCATGTGGTTCTGTCACATAGGTGTGACCGACTTGAGCTACTCAGACCCTGGTACAAGTATATACATAATTGACATTGTTAGTATAAACTAACTAATCAGATAAGAGATGCATGACCAGACCATAGATCTGCAAGAGTCTTCTTATTAGGCAAAATATTCACATGACTGAGAGAGCACATTCCCTGGATTTACCCAGGGACAATTCTGAAACATGGATTTTTTTTGGGGGGGGGATATGCAGGATTAGCTTGCTGTGTGATCCTTTCCCACATAGACTACATCCACAGCCCCTTGCCAAAGTCATCTTATTCAAACCATCATATTTTTCCAAGTGCCTACATTTAGGATAGCACTTATGTGATAGACACAAGAAAGAATCATCATGAAGATACCCAGCATTTGAGGGGTAACAGTGAGGGGTAGAAAAAGTTTTAAATCAAGAAAGAAGTATCTTATAAAGATATTACACACATTGGCTGTATTTTCAGACTAATTTGATTATTCGTTTCCTGCTTTATCTACGTTGTGATAAACAAGTGCAAAATCTATTTAGCATAGCAAGAAGCTGAGGGTAAGCTAAATTTTATGTTCATATTCTATTCCGAGGAGGTTTTAACTACATCTTCTTGTACATTGGGCCATTTGAATGAGTATTATTTTGTGACTCATCTATACAGGTGGTTTGAATTAACAGCATCCTCAATGCTATACCATATTGAAATATGTCAATTATATGATTCAATTTGCATAAGTTCTGTATGGAGAACAGACAGAATATTTGAGATAGTAGAGATATTTGATATGTCTTCCCAACAGATCTGATCCCTTCTCATTTATCAAATACCAATGTGAGCAGGAAGCATTACTCCCAGGCACGATTTAATTATTTTGGGGTTCAAAGTCAGTTGGGAACAAAGCCAATTATCATGCCTTTGCATACAGTCTTATACTAAGACTGATTTTTATTGTGTGCTCTTACACAGCAGGGTTTATATCTCCTGTAGGGAGTACTTAGCCACAATCCAGAATAGTGCTATGCTTGCTAAATATACTGCAGTTTATATAATTATTATCTATATCCCATGTCTCCATTATCTACCATTTTAAAATCATCTATTATTCATATATCTATCATCTAAGTACCTATCATTTATCATACATCTATCTCTCATCTATCAACCTATCATCTCTCATCACTCCATCATCTATCACTCATCTTTCTATTCATTATCTATTTTCCATGTATTTATCATGTATCTATCATCTGTATTTTATTATCTATCTATCCATCTATTATCTATCATCTATATCTATCTATCATCTATGATTTATCATTCATTCAGTCAATTGTTTACCTATCATATCTCTATAATTCTGGTTTGTTTGGGGTGATGGAAGTCAGTATTCATTCACTTAAATTACAGTTGCCATGGAGGATTACCGAAAGCATAGAGGTCCATAGGATTCCTTGTGCTTCAGAAGTTAGCATAGATGGCCACTCTCCAAGAGCTATTTTAAACCATCTTTAGCCTATATTTTTGTTTTTGTAGTTGTTTGGAGACAGGGTTTGATGGAGTATAGACTGCACTGAAATTTGCTATATGGCTGAGGATGACTTTGGTCTTTCAATCTTCTTACCTCCACCTCCGAGGTATTAGGATCATGGATGTGTGCCATAATGCTGGTTTGTCCTTAGACTTGATTCAAGCGGTATAGAGGCCAGCCTTTCCATGTGACAGATGCTGACATTAGCTGTATCCTGACTCATCCTGACTATTGCATTGAAGCCTCACCATATTCACAGGCTGGCTTCTAGCCTTGTCTCCCTCTAGGAAAAGAACTTCTTCCAACTTGTTTGTTTTGGTTAGGTTATCATTTTCTTCTGAATACTACTTCCAATTAAAAGTGAATCCCATTTATCCTGTGATGTCTAGACTGGTACTTATTTTCTCTAAAACACTTTCTGTCTTGTGGACCAATGTTATGCATTAATAATTAACCAAGTATGCTGTTTCTACTGTGTATCAAGGGGCTGAGTGAAGTAAGGATGTGTCATTTGTATCATAAAACGTTGAGTCCTTCAGGCTGGGGTTAGATGAGTGACAAGTACACCATAGTAGAATCTACTTTCAACATGTCCTGTGACCTCTATGGGATTCCTTATTTCAGCGTTTGATTGCTTACTATTAGAGACTCAGATCCAGCATAAAGAGTAAATACTACTGCTTTATTCTAATCTAGAACCTACTGGTTTTGCTGTTTATTGTTGTAGTTCTGCTTAATACTTTCTATTCCTAAGAGCAAAGGTAATATGTACATGGACAGAGCATAATGTGGCCTGTCAATCACACAGCTGCTACATTTTTAACATTAGAACTAGAGGCCTTTCCAATGTCTAGTCACGGAGATTTAGAGATGTACAGTCCTCAGTATATTGTATGGTCTGCTGGGGAGTAGTTTTGGAAATATCTTCTCTAATGCTATTTCATAGTAGATGTAACTTGAAATGCTGGTCAAAAGATATTGGCACATTACTAAAGTTAAAATCAGTCATCATCAAACTGTCCAGTTTATCATTGTGTTGTATGAACATTTGTTCTCCAGAGCAGTGCTACTCACGTTTGCCAT
Organism: Peromyscus attwateri; assembly: GCA_902168425.1. NCBI lineage: Eukaryota > Metazoa > Chordata > Mammalia > Rodentia > Cricetidae > Peromyscus > Peromyscus attwateri. The sequence goes on from CABHPP010141150.1 coordinate 44,950, forward strand.
CTGTCAGCAGACCTTGCCAGGTTCTAAAGGCAGAGGAGTTCTTGGCAAATGCTGTTGTAAAGCAGTGTCCTCAGAGATTGAAACATTCCATCCTGCAAGGAAGCTCCTTAAGCCGGGAGGCAAACAACTCAAAATAGCTTTAGTCCCTACCAAAAAAAAAAATGAACAAACAAACAAAATAGGACTAAGCAATAAAGACTGTTGAGAGCCACTCTCAGTCAGTCACACTCACACTAAGGCAAGCTTAGACTGAGACCCAACCAGCTGCCTGGAAGAGGTTCAGACCATACCAGTTACTTGGAAAGGTCCCTCTCTTACTTGTTGAGCTGCCTGCAGGCTGTGCAGTGTGCTCCAGGTTCCCAGCTTTTGTGAGCTGTCATCTGTGTTGAGGTGGGCCTTAGTGACACATTTGTTTTTGAGTAATTTCTGCCCCTCTAGGTAACCCTTCATCCAGATTTCTACTAGTAACCTCAATAAAACTCATTAGTTTACCAAAATGGATTCTGGTAGTACTTTGGTCTGTTGAGGACTCTGTCCTAGTTAGGGTTACTGCTGTGATGAAACACCATGACCAAAGCAAGTTGGGAAGGAAAGATTTGGCTTACACTTCCACACGACTGTTCATCATCAAATAAAGTCAGGACAGGAGCTCAAACAGGGCAGGAACCTGGAGGCAGGAACTGAAGTGGAGGAGTGCTGCTTACTGGCTTGCTCTTCATGTCTTACTCAGTCTGCTTTCTTATAAGTCCCAAGATCACCAACCCATGATTGGCACCACCCACAGTAGGCTGGGCCCTCCGCCATCAATCACTGATTAAGAAAATGCCCTACAGTCTTGCCTGTAGTCCGATCCTATAAAGGCAATTTCTAAATTGAGACATCCTCTTTTATGTTGATTCTGGCTTGTGTCAAATTGATGTAAAACTAGCCAAGACAGGCTCCATGTCTGGGATGAGTAGATGTGTGTATTGCATCTCCCGGGAAGTTTTGTCATACAAAAAGTGGATGGCTTCTTCTTTTGGAGAATGGGTGAAGTGCTAAAAGACAGTATCAGACTCTTGTTCTGAGATTCAAGGAAGACTCTACTGTCAAACTGGATTTCCTTCATTACATAACCAGTTATTCATTCTTACCCTCAACAACATTTTTTTTTTTTGGTTTTTCGAGACAGGGTTTCTCTGTGTAGCTTTGCGCCTTTCCTGGAGCTCACTTGGTAGCCCAGGCTGGCCTCGAATTCACAGAGATCC
>CABHPP010141151.1:0-47873 GCA_902168425.1 Peromyscus attwateri
CCGGGCATATGCAAACACGCCCAACCTTGGGGCATGTTGTGAACCCTTCACAGATAAACATTAAAATTAAGTGGGTACTTATTTGTGCATATGGCTCCAGACATAACAGACATAAACCCTCCATTTTATATGCAGCTATTCCCAGGTTACATGAAATTGTAGCTAAAAAATATTATATACAAAACTATTCTTAAGATAACGTTCATCTCAAAATAGTCAATGTCACGATTCTGTGACTATTCCAGGGTCACTAAATCTTGACAATCAAATTTAGTATTTTATTTGATTTGGTTGTCTGTCTGAGGATTCTAGCAGTAAATATGTGACATATTCATATATACCCTCTGGAAAATGCTTGATGAAACATGGTTCCACAGTTGGCAAGTGTCAGTGAGGGCAAAAGATAAAGGTGGTCTCATGAGTGATCCCCCAGCTGCAAAGCTCCATCATCCAAAGGAGATGGCATGCCCTGGGCTTGGTTTATCATTTTGTTGTCAACCTTTAAATCCTTTCTAAAGTAAAGGTTACATGTTTCTCTTCACCCTCGTGGGACCACACAAATAACTGAGTATTGTTGGTGGTTTTTGCTCTTTTATGGGGCCTACCACCCAGCTCCCAAATAAATCACACATGGAGGCTTATTCTTCATCATAAATGCCCGGCCTTAGCTTGGATTGTTTCTTGCCAGCTTTCCTTAACTTTAAACTATCCTATTTACCTTTTGCCTCTGGGGTTTTTACTTTTCTTACTTCTGTAATCTTATTTTCACTCTTATTCCATGGCTGGCTAGGTGGCTGGGTGGCTGGACCCTTCTTTTCTCACTGCTTCTTTTTTGCTCTGTGGTGTTATATTGTGTACCCCAATATATTGTGTACCCTAATAAACTAATCTGGGGTATGAAAGGACAGAGACAGCCACTAGATTAGACCTAGAGGCCAGACAGTGTTAGCACACACCTTTAAGCCTATCACTCGGGAGGCAGAGATCCATTTGGATCTCTGTGAGTTCAAGGCCACACTGGGAACAGAGCCAGGCTTGGTGGTACACACCTTTAATCTCAGCCTTTGAGATCTCATGTCTTTGCTTGGGAAGGATACTCGTCTTTAATCCCAGGAAATGATGGCAGGAAGCAGAAAGTTATATAAGGCATGAGGACCAGGAACTAGAGGCCTTTATGCAGTTCAGCTGAGATCCATTCCAGCGAGGACTCAAGGCTTTCAGTCTCAGGAAACAAGATCAGCTGAGGAGTTGGTGAGGTGAGATTGGCTGTGGCTTGTTCTGTCTCTCTGATCTTCCAGCATTCACCCTAATAACTGGCTCCATTTTTTTTAATTACTAAGACGGTTTAGCAACTTGTGTTACATTGCTCTTTCTTTTTTTCCTCCCAGATTTCTCCTTCTATATATTCTCTCTGCCTGCTAGCCCTGCCTATCCTTTCTCCTGCTTTGCTATTGGCTGTTCAGCTCTTTATTAGCCCATAAGGTGTTTTAGACAGGCAAAGTAACACCTTTACTTTTTAAACAAATGCAACATGAAAGAATGCAACACATCTTTATATTATTAAACAAATGTTCCACAGCAAAAAATGTAACACATCTTAAAATACTATTCTACAATATTTCCCCCTTTTTGTCTAAATAAAAAGAAAAGTTTTAACTTTAACATCCAGATCTCAGGTCTTAAGGACTCCCCCTCGCCCCCGCCTCGTAGATATGACAATTACGGGTAACATCAATAGAGATAGTACTTCCAGGTCAAAGCTGGAACAGCTACGCACTACATCTCCCCCTTTTGTCTAAATAAGAAAGTTCTAACCTAATACAAAACAATATACAATAGAAATGATTATCAAATATTGTCCAGGGGGAATAAGGGATAATGACCTAGACAAGATGGAACTACAACCAACATGAACAATATCAAACAAGAGACACATACTAAGACCCAAAGAGGTCTGGAGCATGGGTAGATGGCACATTACAGAGATCATTCCAAAAGGTGCCCTATCCTGAAGAACCTGAATCTAATACTTAATATGTTCTAGCTAAGATAGAAGATTGTAGCTGTAACTGTTAAGTCTTCAATCCCATCAAAGATCTGAGAAGGGACATAATGATACCTGAAAAACGGGAGAAGGATGCAAGCAACTTTGGGAGTCTTGCAAGAGTAGACAGAGACAGCTGGCAGCCTGGACAGTCACCTAATGTTTCTCAGCATTGCTGGTGCATTCAAATTGGCTACAGGCCTAGAGTATCTGACAGACCATTTTCAGAAGCAGGAATTCTGAAAGACCATCTTACCCTGTCTTGGCAGAGTTATGTAGTCACTTTTCCTTGTGTCCCCCTTGTCCAAAAAGGACAGCATTCATACTGTCAGCAGTCCAGGCAAGGGCAGTTCTTCCTGTGACTCCCTGAAGCTTCAGGGCATGGAGAACTCCAGGCCACTCCAAGCCCCTCTCTGTGCCTCTGCAGCCTCAGAAGCAGCACCCTCAGGGAGCCGGCCAGGGGATGGTGTGGTCTGTTTTAACCCGTAAGACTATGAAAGCCTCGGGCTAGGGCGGGGAGCCGGCACTCAGGGAAGGAGGGGAAGGCCTCACTCACAGCAATTTTTCACAGGCCTGGGGCTATGCTTGCCAGAGAACTGAGACTGGAATCAGCTGTTCCCTTTCTTCTTCGGGAATGGAACAGTGGAGGTGATCAGGGTCATGGAACTCTGCAGGTGGGTTCAGGTGCCCATCAGTCGGGGAGGAGGAAGCAAAGGAAGGGAAGAAACAGTACCTGGAGGTTAAGGGCTGAATGGATTAAGTGTTTGGTCCCCAGGAGGGGGAGGAATTTTAAAAGAGACAGAAAAGAAGAGACAGGAAGTGTGGTAAGTGTGGAAAGTGTGCCACAGCAGCCACAGAGGAGGGTGAGGGTGGAAGCCACCCAGGCCTTTGGAATTTGCCTCACATGAGTGCCAGATATTGGTGAAAGTATTAAGGCAACTCCACATAGTTAAAAGGGAGACTTATTTTGTGGAGTAACTCACAAGTGAAGGCATAGGTTACAAGGTCCAGGAAAGGTGTAGTGCAGTCCAGCGGTGCTCTCTGGAGAATTCTGCTCGGTCTACCTCCAGCGTCCAGGATCCAGGAACCAAGAGTGCCATCCGGATCTCGGGTCTTAAGGGGTCCTCTCTCGGCCCTGCCTCGTAGGTGTGACAGTTACCAGAAGCCTCAATGGGGGTAGTACTTCTAGGTCAAAGCTGGAACAGCTACCTACTACATAATCCCCATTTTTTTTCTAAAACTTATGAAAATTATAAAACACACTGGAACATGTTTACAGGTTTTTTCATCTGGATTTCTTTTACTTTGAATCTTTTAGCCTTTTTTAACTGTATGAGCAAAAAGCTGCAAAGTGGTGAGGCTAGGACCTCTGCTTCTTGGGTAAAGAGAGTCAAGACTAAACTTCAGGGCCCAGGTGGAGGTTCATGATGGAGAACTGCCTTAAACCTCCCTAGCTATGGAAGCTGTTACCTGTATTGCCATAAGTGATTTTTACTTAGCTTGCCATGTCAAGTCTCTATTAAGTCTCTATTTAGCCGGCTGAACACCAGCACCACTTAAAAGATCCAGGTCTTCCTTCTTTCCTTCCTTCCTTCCTTCCTTCCTTCCTTCCTTCCTTCCTTCCTTCCTTCCTTCCTTCCTTCTTTCTTTCTCTTTTTTTTCTCCAGCTTTCTTAGGCCCTACATGGAAATTCAGCCCCACAGTAGTATATCAAAATGTCCTTGGTTGTTTTACCCTTTTTAATCATTTGGGTGGCCCATCACCCAACTCCCAAATAAATACATGCAGAGACTTATTATTTACTCATGAATACCCAGTGTTATCTTGGCTTGTTTCTAGTCAGCTTTCCTTATCTTCAAATCATCCCATCTACCTTTTGCCTCTGGGCTTTTTTCCTTTTCTTACTTCTGTAATCTTACTTTCACTCTTACTCCACGGCTGGCTGTATGGCTGTATGGTTGGACCCTGGCATCATCATTCCCTTGTTCTCCTCCCAGATTTCTCCTTCTATTTACTCTCTGTCAGCCAGGCCTATCCTTTCTCCTGCCTTGCTATCAGCCGTTCAGTTCTTTATTAGACTATCAGGTATTTTAGACAGACAAAGTAACACAGCTTCACAGAGTTAAGCAAATGCAACACATCTTTGCATCATGAAACAAATGTTCCACAGCATAAACAAATGTAGCACATCTTAAAATAATATTCTGTAACAACTGAGTCACTGTTTTCAATGGGATGTTGAAATGTCTTAAGGAATTCTGCTTCCTTCAGTTGATCCTCAGACTCATGACTGAAGACTAGAGTATCACCTCTTTCTGGGTCTCTAGACTGAGTGTCTGGATGAGCCAGCCCAAAAATCATGAGAGGATGCCTTAAAAAAATAAGCAAGTCAAATAAATGTATTTCCTTTTTTCCATTTTATATTATATCATCATATATCTATGTACATGTTTATGTATATGTACATATGGAAGAAACTAAATGAAGAGTAGAGATATTGAGTAGAGGAGGGAGAGAAAGAGAAAGAGATAGAGAGAAAGAGAAAAAAGAAAGTTTTTCCATTCTTGAACATCAGGGAACTATATGCCTCCAACTTTACTCTCCTCAACCAGAATTATGATTATGATTTATTTACTAAATTCAGTCTGCTCAAGTCTATTAAAAACTAAAGGGCAAGAAATAAGAAAGTATGTTCATACAACTGACAATTGCCACTATTGAGAAACAAAGTCAGATGGAGAAAGGCAAGAACATATTCAGAAGGCACAATAGCAAGACCATATATAATTTTCCAAATATAAAGTTCTAAACACAGCTTCTGACATGTGCAATGCATAGTGATATGTATGCTGTTGCTTTTTTACTCAACTCTTATTATGGCTTGGATCTAAAATGTCCCACAGAGCTCATGACTAGAACTTGGTCCTCAGTGTAGCAGTATTTAGAGGTGGGGCCTTTGGTAGACAACTGAAGTTTTAGTGACCAAGGAATGAATTAATCACTGAATGGTGGGTGGCATAATGAGTTTTGGGAGAAGGACTTCAGTGTAAATGCAAGTGATCTCATTGCTGCCATCAAGAGAGCAGCTTTGCTCTCCTGTGTTTTCTGCCATGCAGTTCTGCTTTACCATGGTCTCAGACTACAGACAATGGACTGAACTCTCTGAAAGTGTGCTAAACAGATCTGTCCTGCTTTAAGTTGATTTCTGAAGTATTCCATCGCAACATAAACATTATGACAAGTACAACTTCCATTGAATTCTTTCAAATATAATCATTGTTCTCTCATCACAGAAGAATCAAGGACTTCAAAAGTTTACTGAATATCATACACCTGGTGGACAGCAAAGCTAGGATTCCAGACAGTTTTTCTGAGCCCAAATGAATAGTCTTGACTACTATCTAACTTGATGTAGAGAAGTGTTCATCCCAAGCACACAGATTTACTCAAAGTACTAAAATTTCTCCAATATTTACTTTTATATATCATGGCTCATTAATTACAACTTTTATAATCTTATTCTCAGAGCTTATTTTCTTGGTAGAAAAGTACACCTGCCAAAATATCGCCTAACAATATCACCTTCAAATGTGAGTACAGATGTTTACAAATTCCTAACATCTGCCAAACCTGCATCTAATTGCATGAAAACTGCATTTTCTGACATATTATGCCTAGTTGCTTAGCTTGCTATTGTTTTTGAGCATTTCTTGGAAAAAAAAACAATAGTAGAGTATTTTTCCATACCTTTTGCAAGTCTGACAGCATGAATAATGAGTAAATAAAAAATGTCCTAACTCAAGATTCTGGTGGATCATTTGTGACAGCCATGACCACCCAGTAGAGTATCCCTTCAGCAGAGTCTCTATGGCTTTAGCTTGTGCAAAAGTTCAGCAGTGGACTCCAAGATCAGAGTCATTCTAAGAACAAATGCAAAGCCCAGAGGTGGTAAGAATACAGAATTTCAAAAGGTTAATTTCTCTATCAAAAGTTAGTATTTGTGTTACAGATTTCCAGTCTGTGGTTCAGTCAGAATATTCAACTCAGAAGATGAGGAGAACAAATCTTGTTCATGAAAATAATTGTACATTGTATAATTGTATAGTACCAATCAGATTATAAAAGAGAAATATGAATATAACAATTAAGTCACAGGAGCAAGGAAGAAGAATGAAGCTGTTTGTGCAACTTAGACCCTCATGTCAAATTCTCAAAGCTCAGATTAATAATGAGATGAGAGCTGCCAAACTTAATGGATATTGCCAAGTAGATACGGAGGGCAGGATTGAATTCCACAAGTGCTGGGATTTTTTTATTTAAACATAGGTCCAAACCAGAATCTAATTTGCATCAGTGATATGCTAGTGGATATAATTCATTGAGTTACTCAGAACTACAGTACTTGGCTTTGTTTCTCGAGCTGAAAAACCATAATGAGGTCAAAGAAAATGAGAGAGTTTGAGAAAGGTTGGATGAAACATTACTTTGAACCTAGTTCTGAAAATTTTTATTCTTTGATTTCTCAGAAATAATAAGTTCAAATAATTTATGAATATTTTATTATTAGTTTGTATTAAGTTATTATATTAATATATTAATTGTCATATATTTCATGTATAAATATATACAACAACAATATATAATACTAATATAATATATGAAGTTTGTATTATTAGTCTAATGTAGCCTACTATGTCTATTACCAGGGTGCACCCTCATAAGTAAACAAATATCTGAGTTACTGTCTCAGCCATGTAACAGATAGCCATCCTTCTGCTGCACTTAGGCAAGAGAGCCTTCCCAGAGTCCAAGTAATAAAATTATGATTTATTCACTTATGTGTCACTTATTAAATATTCAGTTTACACTCTCAGACTTTGATTTGGTTATCCTATAATCACTTATGAGAGAAATTAATGAAAATTATACAAGTGACCAAAAGGGAAGAAGTGAAATTCTGTGATGATTGAAAGAGGATATTATACACTTTGTACAGAGCATGCAACATTGGGCTACATTCATTCTTAAATTCTTTAATATTCCATTTTAAATATTTTTAATGTCCACACAAAGCATTTACCCTTCTTTCTTTCATTGCTCTCTTTAGTTAAGACTTTGTATTTTTTTTTCTGAGACAGGGTTTCTCTGTGTAGCTTTGCACCTTTCCTGGAGCTCACTTGGTAGCCCAGGCTGGCCTCGAACTCACAGAGATCCGCCTGGCTCTGCCTCCCGAGTGCTGGGATTAAAGGCGTGCGCCACCAACGCCCTGGCTAAGACTTTGTATTTTTAACAGTTGGATTTGCTAATAAATGTGGTAGAATACATTTTTAGAAAACCAAAGAGATGAAGAAAACTTTGCTAAATCAATGTTGTTGGTAGATGACTGTGTGTACACTCAAGGCTAAGTCCTCACACTAAGGAACACACAAAATAATTCACATTCTAGGAGAGACAAACTTTATAATGATAATGAAGCAAGCCAGTAAACAAATAAACAAGCAAACAGCATATGCCAGAGAGTAGACCATGAAATAATCCAAGTTGGTAAAATACATTATCAAGGTGTCCAGTTTGGGGACATAAAAGCAAAAAATTAGGTAAAAGCATGCAATGTGTAAAAATAGAGTATTAAAAAGAAAAGAAAATGTGACACAGAAAAAAATTACTAGGCAACAGAAACTACCCCAGAGGGCACAGGTATATGATATGAAGTATAGATTTCAAACCAGCTAATACAGGTTTTCTTTTAAAATTATTATTATTTCTTAGTTTTAAGATTATAGTATAATTACATTATTTTCCATTTCCCCTTCTTCCTCCCAATCATTCCTATTCACCTGTCTTGCTCTCTTTCAAATCCATGGTAACTGTTTTCTTTAATTGTTGCTAAGTGTGTGTTTGTGTGTGTGTGTGTGTGTGTGTGTGTGTGTGTGTGTGTGTGTATCCCTAAATACATAAATACAACCTTCTCAGTCTGTATAAAGCTACTTTTATGTATGTTTCCAGGGCAGACCATTTGGTATTGGATAACCAATTGGTCTACACCTTCCTGGGAAGGACAATTTCTTCCACATCAGACTTGGCTTAGTCGCATGTAGTTCTTGGTCTAAGGTTGAGGCCTGATGAGATATCCCCCTTCAGAGTGCAAGCAAGCAAGTTATTTTTCTCAGCCAGTTCTTTTACTGGTAGGCTGCATTATGTGGTTACAAAGAAGAGATCAATCACTTTATTATTCATCTCAGAAGGTAATCTTATAAGAAATCTGAAAAGAATCACAAATATAAGCTTTTATATCTGAAAAATCATCAGTCATCTCTATTTCAAATCTTCAGTGTGCATACCCATTCATCAATAGTCTTTTATATCAGGAGCCTGAGGGCAGAATGGGTACAAAGAAGTAATCATCACCTTTTTTCACCAACCCATCCTACCAAGAAAAGTATGTCAGCCAGAAAAAGCCAGGGTGCCATTGACTCTGTTCCCTGACCTCAACGAGTCCCTTGTGTGTCTTTCTAAACTTTAAATTGTTCCCCAAGATTTTCTACCTCAAAGCCATTAAGAAAAACATCTTAACCTAATCTTAAGTCATATTTCAAGCTTTGTTTTAGCTATAGTACACACCAAAACCCATGAACACAATTCTCAACATCGAGGTTAAAAGAACTTGAGCTAGCTTAGTGTCTGGTACTCAATTGTTTTATTTAACAATTAACCTAAGCCACATTCTATACTGCTCCTCAAGAAAACTTGTAATCCTATCTGTGTGACACTTCCTTGTTCTTATTTCCTATCCTCTGAAGCCACTGCTTTATCAGGGGTGGGGGCAACACTAACACCATATCATGCTTTTCCTATATTAATTTCCCCACTAAACTATCCCAATCCCTTACTATGATTATTAAAAACTCCTAATCATCAAAATTCTATTTAAGCTAACACTATTGTATAAAATCATTGTTTCAGTTGAACAGTACTGCTTAAGAGGAAATCATCTTCATAATAATCCACAGGTAAAAATTGTCCAGTAAAATGGGATAATTATATAAGTTAATCAAGGCAGTGGGGATCCCCCTACATCCATTCACACTATTCCAGATACTGGAAAAAAAGTAACAGCAGCAAACATGTAAAAGCACAGCAGCAGCAAGAGACATTCTTCTGGAGCTGAAGCCCTTAGGGGCCTTGCCTGTCCGAGATTCATCAGTCAGGGCCTTGTATTCTGGTAAGCCAGTCTACTGAAGTCAGTTGCCACCTGCTGCTCTTCTGACATGGCCACCTGCACTGTTCTCCAAGCTGTTTCAACTTTATGCCCCCTTTTCATTCATGCTTACCAAACAAAAGCTGGGGACACATAAGGCTTAAACTCTAAGATGATATAGATACCACTTTAGAAAATAAAGAACCAAATTAATACAATGAAGCAATAAGGATCATAACTGAAGACAGAACTCTTTCAGGGACTCAAGGTGAGATGTGAAATAGAAGATAGACCCCCAAATCTTGAAAGACCAATATATTAGATTATGTAGAATAAGCAGAAGGAGAATGGAGCAAACAAATAACAGGAAATTGCCGGATGCCATTACTGTGCTGATAGACTGCATCTGGAGCGCCAGAGGGAAAGGAAATAGAAGACAATATATTTGAAGAAACAGCACCTCAAATTTCTGCAAATATGATAAAAAAATATTAATCTCTTCTTAAATCAGCACATTCTTTCATGCAACTAAGTAGCCTGGCACACTCAAGGTAAGATATCAGCAAGACAGTCAAAGTACAGTTGCCAGTGTAGAAATGCTAATATCTACACACAAAAAGGAAATCTTCAAGCAACAGAAAAAAGCTAGCTCATCTAAGAGGAACTCCAATAAGACAAATAGCGGGTTTCACACCAGAACACAATAGCGAAGTGCTGAGAGAAAAATGGCTACCACCCAGAAATCTCAAATCTAACACAGAAAGAGAGCCAAATATAAGCATTCATATATTCCTTTGAAAGTGGGAGAATTCATTGTAAGCAGAGGTGAGAAATAATAAGAAATACAGAAGAGTAAAGAAATTTCCCCATGCCAACAAAGTGCTAGTGATTCCAAATAGTAATTTAAACAACACACTCCAAAGAGCAAGAATAAAGATGGTCACAGAGCTGTAAAAGAAGGAATTTTACCCCTTTGTTTAACTAGCATAAGAAACAAGGGGAAAAAAAAAAAAACAATGCCCACGAGAGCATATTCTAACTTTAAACACTTGGGATTTCAGTAAACTGAACACAGCTTTATAGAGAAGACACTCATGAATTTGTGCAAAAATCACACTGCATGGCATCTGAAATTCAGGATAAAAATCAAGAGGTGTGTGTAAACTCTAAATATATACAATAATTTTACTAATAGAAAATAAAATATTGAACTAATAAGTATAATATCCCTTCATTTGGGGATTTGATAGTATTTTTGGTGGGCATGTGTATGTTTGTTTAGTTGTGTTTGGTGTCTGTTTGCTTATTTGTTTGCCCAGGCTGAACCACACTAGTGCTCCCCTTGTCTTCAGCTCCTGAACGTTAAGGTTAGAAGAATGTGCCAAAATGTCTGGCAATCTTGTTTTTTAAATACAGCATTATCAATAATATCAGTATTAACCTGAGGATAGCAGAAAAAAATGAGGGGATAGAACTGTATTGGCCAAAGATGTTTTTGATATCTTTCTGAGGTTAAGTTAGCATTAATTCAATGCAGATTCTGATAAAATGTGTATATGGTGTATGGTAAGCTCCAAGAAAAGATGTCATAATAGAGTAAAGAATTACTTGTGGGGAATATGAGTGTAGAGGGGTTAGTGTGTAAGTATGACACTGTTCCTTTGAATGCTGATACATGAATGCGGTGTATTTTTTTGTTATGATTTAATTACAACATTTCTCTCTTCTCCTTTCTCTCTTCTCACACTCCAATATACCCCTCCCCACTCTCCTTCAAATCCATGAGCTCTTTTTTTAAGTAATTATTATTTTGTATATTTATATTATATACATACATATATATTTCTAAATATAACCTGTTCAATCCGTATAACGCTACCCGTGTTTATGTTTTGACCATTTGGCACTGGACAATGAAATAGCATTACTCCTAATTTGAAAAAATAGAAGCAACATTAGGAGCAAAAGCAAAATATTATCTTATTTAACATTATTAAGAAATATTTAAGAAAAAATATTGCATATAAAACTTTAAATATGATGGCAATTATATTAAAATATGACAATTGTGTTATTAAATCCATACCAAATAGAATTAACTTGAAACCATATAAACAAAAACAGTCCTATACTTGTTTTATTTTTTCTAAGAAAATGATGGAAGATCAGGGCCCGAAAGGAAACTCAGGGATAATGAAGCATCCTCAGTGATGTCCTCTCTATTTCTCAGACCACCCACTGCTAAGACATGTTTTAGAACTAGTAACCAACCAGATAAAGTAAAAAGCAAATAGTAATAAGATAGCATTCTTCAGACTTTCTAAAAGTAGTTTTTGACTGACCATGGGACAGTTAGAAATTGAGGCTCCCACGATTCTATAACTATATCCAAAGATGGTGTGATTAAACCCTCATAATGTCAGTTCTCACAATCCATTCTGTATGGTCAGAGCACAGAGAATATTAATCTTCTAAAACTGTTCACCACAAAAAACCATTCGAGTCAACAACAGAAGTTTATCAATGGAATAATCATAATATCTTTACTGGAGAGGAAACATGTGGGTTGAAATACAGTTCGCAAAATATTGATAATTCTTGATATTGGATAACAGAAAAATGAGAGCTCACTGTATTCTCATCATTTTTGTTTATATTTAAGAGGTTTCAATATAAATGTTTTTTGAAATACAAATTATATTATGATAAAAATATATTTCTGTATATTATCACTTATATAAAGGAGAGAGATCTTAAACAATTTGAATAGGAGAAAATTAAGATATAAAACCTAGCATTTATTTGGCTTTTTCAAAACATAATATGACAAGCATTCACAGCTGCAACATTTCATCTCCAAAAGATTATGGAGAAATAAGAATTTTTCTTTTTGAAAGAAGAAAACTGTGTACATGAGTAGAATCAAATATTTCTCTTTGTAAAATATTAATTTCCTGAATACTAAGGTGTCAAGAGAAATAACAATAAAGTTTAGAAAAGTAAGACCATTAAAGTTGTCTATGTTGGTTTGATGACAAAGAGGATAAATATTAATATTTTTTAATTTCCCATGGTGGTAGAGATTTTACTTCCACTGAATATTTTCTACTCTTAGCTAAGCCTGAAATCATTAGATAACATATGGGTGGACATCTTGATATATATGTGGTGGGGGATAATAAAGGTGGGATGCTGCGATGTCTCAGTAGAGTTTTGCTACCAACCCCAAGGACCTGAGCTTGATCTCAAAACTCAAATGGTAGAAGAAAGAACCAACTCATTCATGTTGTCCTCTGACCGCTACACATACTGTGGCACATGTACACACACCGAAGTAAAAAGCTAAAGAAAACAGAGTAAAAAGAAAGAAAGGAAAGGGGAAAAAAGGAAAATGGTAGGGTATTTATGGTATTTATTCTCTTTTTTCCTTTAACTTTGTGTTTTTACATTTTTCATATATAAACTATATATAAAAGACTTTTTAATCTCAAAATCAAGAGAAGTAAAACAGCAAAATTATGTTACATACCACTGTATTTCCCAAATTGTTTAAAGATTTAGGGAAAATAAAAAGAATATAAGATGATTCCTCATTTAAGAAGTCATAGAGGCCTCATGGATACAAATAATAGACAAGAAGCTTTCTCCATGTGACCCAGTGAAGAAGCATTGACAGCATGAAAATGTAGGCTCCATTCAAATGAAAACGAGAACACAATTCATCAGAGCCTTTATGATGGAACTCAGGCAGTTTTAAGGGGGACGTTTATTGCTATGAGTGATGGACCTTCAAGAATTGAAAAACAAGAACTAGTTAAATCAAAGTAGACAGCAAGAAATGAAAAAGATCATAGTAGAAATTAATGAAATGATACTAAAAAAGCTATACATAAAATCCATCAAAGAAACCATCAGTTGTTTGACAAATAAACAAGATTGACAAATCCGTAACAAAATTTTTTGTAAAAAAAGAAATTGATAGAAGTCCATATTAATAAATCTAGAGATGAAAACAGAAACTACTATGAATTTCAATTACTTCCATAGGATCACTCGAGAATACTCATTTTGAAAACCTTTATTTCACAAATATAGAAAATCCAGAAGAAATGGATACTTTCTTAATACATATGAACTTTAAAAACTAAATCTGGAAGACATCCTGTAAAGTTATTCATAGTAAGCAACATGATCAAGTGATGAATTCTCCCAACAATTAAAAAGCCCAGGATTTGTATAGATTCACCAAAGAATCCTACCCTATCTTCAAAGTATGGCTAACACCTGAGCTTTTCTACCTATACCTTACAATGAAAGAGAAAACTAACAAACCCATTATAAATAAAGACATAACAAAAATAAATGAAAAAGTAAAAGAAAAATATAGATAGATTTCCCTCATAAAATGAATACTCCATTTCTTAAAATAAATTTTTTGACATTATTTCAAGAACAATATTAATAATATCAAACATCATGATGAAAATAGTTTTGTTCCAAGGATGTAAAATGTAATGCAACACCTAAATAATTTTATTTTTCAGAAAAAAAATCACAAAATCACATCATACTTATTCCATTCTTATTAAAAGCAAGAGGATCTATGAATTTTTTGTGCATTCTTCTAAATGGACTCAGTAGAAATGGGGACTACAGTTACTGGACTTGAGTTTGATTATAAGGTCTAACTTTAACTCTTTGTTTTGTTTTTTTGTTTTTGTTTTTCAAGACAAGGTTTCTCTGTGTTTTCCTGACTATCCTGGTGTTGGGCCCTGGCCCCCATTCCTTGGGGAGCTGTTGCCTTGCTTGCTGACCTTGATCAGATGTCCTCCCTATGCTAATTCCCTGCTGGTTTCATTCCTCCTAAACAGCTTACCAAAGGTTCCTTGTTTGCATATCCTGCATATTGGTGTAATGCTAGAATGTAAAACAGCTGTAGCGAACTTTTGCCCTCCCAGGTTCTTCCACTGTGCTGTAAGCTGTATTTAAGGCCTCCTCCCTCCTTCAATAAAGGGCATTCCACTGAGACGAATGACCGGCTGTCTTGTCTCTCTTTGTAATCCTTACCCCTCGCTCGGACATGGTGAACGGGTAGTAACACAGGCGTTGCTACATCCTGGAACTAGCTCTGTAGACCAAACTGACCTTAAACTCACAGAGATCCACCTGCCTCTGCCTCCTGTGGGATTAAAGGTATATGCCACCACCACCTAGCTAACTTTTCTGCCTTAGCAGATAAGTACAATATAATAAGGATTCTGCCAGGGGAAAGTAGGAATTGATGTTTACTAATAGAAATGTAAGAGTTGACATTATAGCTAATGTGAATTGTAAAAAAAAAAAGAGTGAGATCTATGTTTCCCAAAGGATATTTCTTAATACAGTAATAAGTCAACAATACAATATGTTAAATGATAGTGTTCTATAAATTCTATAATCAAAATATGCAAGGTTCAGAATACTGACAAACATAGCTGGGTGTATGTTGGAACTTGTGGTCACTGGGTTGATTTTAATTGTTTCCAATCCATGATAAAATGTTTAACTTAAATCATGGAGATTGAGTAGTGTAAGATTCCATTTGTGAATCTGCAATAAGATTTTAAATGATCCAATGATGCTCTAAGAAGCCACAATTTTTCTTTGCTGTGCTTACTTAAAATGTGCAAAAAATAAAATTCTTTGGGAAAATAATCCATTTCTTTAATCACACCCTTTTAACAAAATCAAACCCTAAATGAAAATCATTGAGGGGCTTTTTTTATTATTTTTGTTTTTGTTTGTTTGTTTTTTGGGTTCAGTTTGGGTTTTGGTTTTTCAAGACAGAGTTTCTCTATGTATTCTGGCTGGCCTTGAACTCATAGAGATCCCACCTGCCTCTACCTCCCAAGTGCTTGGAGTAAAGGTGTGTGCCACCACCACCACCTGGCTGAAAGGCTTTTAAAAAATTATTAATTTAGTAATGTTTAAACCATCTCCACAGTGCCTAGACCAATACATGTTATTAGTTCTGTGATTTTTAATGTTTCGACAAATAGTGGAATATTAGAAAGTTAGTATATTCCTTACAAATTGTGGGGTAATAGTCATTTACCAATATTCCCAACTACAACAAGAAGAGGGAATTTTCATGTCATCCATTGTAAATAAATTTAGTGATCACAAAAAAGATACAATTTTTTTGTAATTAGCTAAAGGAAAGAGTAGACACTTGCAACTACAAAAAGGAAAAAAGCTTTGGGGTGATATATATGATCCAATGGGCTCTAGTGTTGTGTGTAACAGAGGGCTGAACCTCATTTTTTATGTCTGTTGTGTGCACAAATTATATCCTTCTATTCCAAAGAAGCTCAGGCCAGTATTTAAAACTTCTGGAAGATCTGAAGGTCGAAGCCATGCTCTATTTTTCTTTCTAGAAAGACCACGCACAACAAAGAATGGGTATCCTTCAACTTTTTGCTTTAGGGCTGGATATTATATCCCATTTCTATGACGTCAACCCTCTTGGAAGCTGAAAGAGGAAATACTTCTATTCTTGGCCACCGTCAGCTGCAGTGAAGTGAAACCTTGTCTCAAAAGCAAAACAAAAGAAGCAACAAAACAACTTTCGCTCTGTTCTATCTTCTATATTTAGGTAAAGTTGGTAAAGGCCTTTGAAAATTTAGAGCATCCAGTTTCTCTTTTTCTGTAAACTTGATGTTTTTCAGAAGCATTAAAAGCCATTCTAGTAGAGGCTTTTTAAAGTATTGATAGAACAATATTTGGCACATCTCACCAACACTCAGTTTTTGATAACTTGTCATTTACTTGTTATACCTATACATTTGAAGTTTCCAAATACAATTCAGGAAGGTGAGGAAGTTTCATCTCAGGAACTAATACATTTTGGGGTGTTGGCTCCTAGAGCACTTCTCTCCTCCTTCCCTCTGAATGTGATCAATTGATCATAGATACAAGACTTTGTTTCTGACATCCCATTTCCATTTCCATCCATCTAGATGTCTATGCTTACGCCGGAGACTGTCTTTTTTGATGCAGCTTTCTTATAAATTTGGGATATGGAATGCTTTTTCCTCAGGTTTCAGTTTTTCCTTTTCATCACTGTTTTGGCTGTTCTGTATTTTTTTTTTTCTATTTTCATACAAATTTGAGGATCAGCTTGCCAAGGTCTACAGATCAGCAGCTGGTATCTTAACAGAAATGGGGTGTACTCAGGGATCAGAATTAATCTGTACACACATCTGAGGACTGTACTCTTCTAGCAACCCCACTATGTTCTCTAATCTTAGAACCAGCTGTAAGTATACAATGTGGCTTACACAATACTGAACATCTAAGTACTAGAGGCTGTGAATATGCCATCACTCATGACCTCAGACTCTGGAGGTGGTGAGGCACAGAATGATGGAATACAGAGACTTCTGGATTGTGCAGGTGAATCCACTACAGACATTAAGCCGTAGACATGTAAGGAAAGAGGAGGGCAAGGGAGAGAGATGAAAAATGAGGTGGGGGGACGTCGGGAGGCAAGAAATGGATTTTCTCTCAGAGTCTCTCAGAAGAAATTCAAACTGCAATTTGATTTCAGTTCTGGCTTCTAGAGTGGGAAAATATTAAATTTGGTGTGTTTTAATATAATTTGTTGTTACATCAGTCATGTGAAATGGATACACTGTTTTTTTTTTTTTTTTTTCTCATCTCCTTAGGTATTCTTCAACTTCTTTCCATGATATTTTGTGACTTTCAAGGAAGAAAGCTTGATCATTTTTGTAAAAACTATTTCTAAGCCTAGTTAAGTTTTAAAAAGGGATGTATCTTCTAAATTTTATTTTTATTTTTTATTTCCATCATGTCTACAATGTCAATACAGTTGACATTCAAATATCAACCTCCTATCTTGTGATTACAGGTTTTCTTTGTATAATATTATGTCACCTATGAGTAATAAAATGGTATTTCTTTCATTTCTACATAGAAATGAAGACTTTTTTTTAAAAAAAAGTAATCGTTTCACAGTCTTGCATCAACAATTTGTTAGTATGTCTTGTTTTGAATACTTGGTGTCCATCTTGTATGCTATTTGTAGAGATAGAACCTGGCAGGGGAATGAATGCTGCATGTCCTTAGAGATGTTTTATTCATGGATATGTCCTATGTCACTCTTTTCTTAGTTGTCTGAGCTACTCTCTATCTTCCCATAATGATATATTGAGCCCACCAAAACTGTGTGCTCATAATAATAATTCTTCAAATTGTTTCTGTTGGTTTTTTTTTTTTTTTCATAGCAGCGTAGAACACAATTCATACCTAGTCTAGCATTCCTCTCCAGAATGAACAATGTTCCTTTTGGGACTGTCATTGTCCTTCATGGTTCCAAAGATTTTTTTTTTTTTTCGGGGAAAGAAATCATGGATGACATAGAGGGAATTTAAAAAGAAATAATTTTCCAAAGGTGAAGAAAATGTTTCCAAACAAGAGAGAGAGAAGGCAATACATCTGAGCAACAAGTACACCAGACTTTTGATGGATAGCTAGATTTATTTAGGGGATTCAGGGAAGTCTTAATACTAATCCTATGCATGTAGCTGTTGAATATTCTGTGGATTTGGAGATTTTTTTCAGAAAATAGAGGCATGGTTTGCTTAAATAAAGAACAATTAAGGAATCAAGATGGCGATTTGGTAGAAGGTTCATTCTTGAAACTGTAAGCATGAAGAGATGTCAATGAATACTCTGGAAGAAATTTGCAGTGCCGGAGTCCCATATAGAATAGAGGACTCTCTCCTCGCAAATACAGAAAGTTCTGCAGAGTACAGCTAACCTCAGCAGCAGGGTGCTGTGCTGTCTGTGCACAAGCGCAGTCCTAATAATAAGTTCAAAACTACATCCCAGTGTCCCCTGTCTCCTTCCATACCCACATCTCAATGTAGGAGATTATAGATCACTGGTTTGATACAGTTTGTTATTTACTGCTGTCAGGTATGGATGGAGTATAGTGTCATGAAAGTCTCCAGTCAGCTTATAAATCTGCCTACTGGTCCTATGTGTGTTAAAAGTGAGAAACTGGAACTTCTGATTTCAGGTCTATCAGTTTTTGCTTCTTACGTTTTGGAGCTCTGTTGTTATGTGTGCATATAATAGTGATTATTATTTCTAATGGTTTATCCTTTTATTATAACAATGTGCTATTTTTTTGTATTTTTTTCTGGTAATTTCTGTCTTAAAAGTATTATGATATTAATAGTCTCACCAGGTATTTTGTGAATACAGTTAAGGGAAGAGATTTCTTTTACATATATCTAGTTCTTTCTTTTAATCTAAAATCTGTAGTATATAGATAGCATATAATAAAACTATATTTGATTATCAAGGGCCTTTAAGGTCAAGCCTTAAGTTCTCTTCAGGGTTCAGACTGGATGCTACAGGAAGCAAAAGGAATTTACTGTATCTGAGGGCGAATGAATTAGTTCACATACATGCTGTTCCAAATATGCCTCTTTGTTCTTCTCTTTTCTGCTCATTTCCTTGTCATAATTGTCTATAATTTCTTAGCTCTAATTCTCTGTTCTAATCTTCCTGCTTCTCCTCGTCTAGCCTAACAATACTCTTTTTACAGGAGGCTTGAAGCAATAATAAAAATTACAAGAGTTACCTCTCATTGGTCAAAAGCACATTCTTAGGGTAAAAGATAGGGAGCCAAGCCATTTACCATGGCAACACAGGGTTTCAAGGTCTCAGGACCAGAGGGAGGGGGTGCAAGTGCCCAGTGTGACAGACTCTGAGACACAGCTCTTTATCAACAGACTTGGCAAGTGAAGAACTGGCATGCTTTTATTAGGATTCTTTGTATAGGTTTCCTTGGTTGGACACTTGCACCTCTGACCTTGTGCATAATTGCAAAGTTTTAAACATATGATTTGTATACAAAGGCCTTTAGTATAGTTTGAACTTGCTCTGAGGTAAAAATGAGCTAAATGTGGGCAGTTAGTCTGAGCAAAAGGAACAAAGCAGGCTTTTAAGTGTCTACAGTCTTTGTAGAACAACCGATTCAGCCATGAAGCACATCCCAGCATATAGTTCATAGATCAAAATTGTACAGTCCAATGAGGAGTCATCTTCTTGACCACCCATAAATATATGTGCCCATAAGACTGAGATGTCATCATAAGATTACACATAAACATTACAAGAAAATGCATGGTAATGGGGAGATATCATAGCTGTTATTGAACATGTGAAATTACAGATGTAAGCAACTGGTTTCACAGAGCTCGTGGCTCTGCAAGCCCTGCACAACAGGGTTCCTCCTTCAGAGAACCACTCCTCTGTGGGTTGGCATCCTAATCATCAATTGCTATAAGCTGTAATTGTGTCATGGCTCATGACAATTGCTCCTGACATCTGATAAAATCTCTTAGTTCTTAACTTTATACTGGGGCGTTTAATGCAGTTATTTTATTTACTAACAAATTAAGACATAATCACTTTTATTATTTTTCTTATACATCTTTGGGTTTTTTTTAATCTTTGATTTTCCATCATTTTTATATCTATGGTAGTTTTTTCTATATTATTTTAATTATTTAGCTTACTATATTTTTATGATGTCAGCTTGGTGTTATAATTAACTGCTTACCTTATCCTTTTTTTGGTCTAATATTAGCTTAATTTGAAAATCATACAAAAACTTTGTTCCAGTACAACCTTTTTTCTCCCTTTATCGGATATTATTGTTAAAAAAATTTTAACTTTATGCACTATAAGGCAAGCAATACAATTTTATAATCATTATTTTATGTGGTTTTCCTTTAAAAAATAAGATGACAAAATAGACTCATATTACTTTTATATTTATATACATAATTGCACTCAGTGGTACTCTTTGCCTCATGGGTTTGTTTCTGATAAGGGTCCTTTTGTTTCAGAGTGAAGAATTCCTTTTAGTTTGTCTTAAAACCTGCTGCAAGCAATACACTTTCAAACTTTTTCAACAGATGATGTATTTTTTTTATTATGTATTATTTTATTCTTTTTTGAAGCTATTTTGGCTGTAAATAGAAGTATTGGCTGGTGATATTTTCCTGTTAGCACTTGGAATTTCTGCCTCTGAGCTCTTTTAAGGACTACTTATTGCTGAAAACTTGTATTTGATGGTTCACTTTTTTCTTGCTGCTTTTAGGATTTTGTCTTTGTCATTAACATTTGCATCCAGGTACAGATCTCTTTAGTCAAATCCTCTGTAGAGTTCTTGGATATGCAGAGGAGAACTCCACTTAACATTTTGAAAGTCCAGTCATTATTCAAATAATCTTTCTGCTTGCTCACTTTTTTATTAGTGTTTCTAGAATTTTCATTTAACACTTGCTACATTCCATTAGTTATTTCTCCAGTGTTTTCTGTTCGTTAGTTACTGAGTTCATTATCTCTATTTATCATATCAACATTCCCAGTTTCTTTACTTTCCACAACTTCAAAGCTGCTTTTACCCCTCTAGGAAATGTTTCATCCCAATTAATTTACTTTAAAATTCTCAAAATTGTTATTAAAGATAGCATACTGTTATTGTTTAGCTTTATTTTTTGGATATTCACTTGAACATTCTGTTACTTTTCTTCAACATTTTAGGCGTTTTTCTCTAGTTCTTTGCACATTTTTTAAGTTGATGCAAAAATCTCACAAATCAAATGTCTCCATCTCCAAAGGAGAAGGCTTCTGCTAGCTGATATTTTTTCCCTCATTTATGGATCTCATATCCTATTTGTTTAATTTTCTCAAAGTTTTGTTGTTAGGGAGAAGCAGAGTGCTAGGGAGGTTCCCAGGAATCCACAAAGATGACTCCACCATAGACTACTGGCAATGGTCAAGAGGGTGCCTGAGCTGACTACTCGGGTGATCAGATGGCTGAATACCCTGTCATTATAGAACCCTCATCCAGTGACTGATGGAAGCAGATGAAGAGATCCATGGCCATGTCCCAGGTGGAGCTCCAAGAGTCCAATTGGCCAAGAGAGAGGAGGGATTATATGAGCAACAGATATCGAGACCATGATTGGAAAAAGTACAGAGACAAGTAGCCAAACTAGTGGAGATACATGAATTGTGGACCAATAGCTGAGGAGTCCCCATGGAACTGGAGTAGGCCCTCTGGATAAGCAAGACAGTTGTTTAGCTTGAAATGTTTAGAGGGCACCCAGGCAGTGAGACCAAGACCTGTCCTCAGTGCATGAGCTGGCTCTTTGAAACCTAGGCCCTATGCTGAGACACTTTGCTCAGCCTTGGTGCAGAGAGGAGGGGATTGGACCTGCCTCAACTGAATGTACCAGGCTCTGCTGATTCCCCATGGGAGACATTGCTTTGGAGGAGGTGAGAATGAGGGGTGGGTTGTGGGGGGAGGGTTGTGGGTGGGAGGAGGGAGGAAAGAGGAAACTGTGGTTGGTATGTAAAATGAGTAGAAAATCTCATAATAAAAAAACAGAAAAAAAGAAATCTATGCATTTAAGAAAATGTCAACTCAACTCCTCTTCATGGAGTTCGTATTTGTTAGTATTGTATCATTATTGGTTTGCTTTTTTAGTGATTTTTTTTTTTAGTATAATTCTGTGAAATCTATATTTTTCAATTTGTAGCTGCTAAAATATTTTTGTTATGGTATGTAAATTTCAAAAAATCTACTCAAATGATGAGTAGCATTAAACAATCCAGGCTTGCTGAAGGTCAGTGCAGGCTGGACTTGCATATAGACCTACACATTTACAGGACTTCCAAAGCCTCTATACACATCCTAGTCATCAGTTTTGTCCATGGAGTTCTGTTTAGATTCATATTAGTCTTCATAGGTAATAGTATTATGGATAGGTATGTTGTTAAATGACTACCACTGATTTTTGACCAACATCCTGATGCAGAATTGTTTGCATATACAGAGTAGTGAACTGAGTCAAATGAAGACAAATGGAGAAGAAAACTTTACAGCAAACTACCAGACAGATAAAGTACTGACAGATCTATGAAACTGGTGCTTTGGGGAGACCAAATCTATTGTGTACTCTGAAGTACCTGACATTCCACTGTTTTGCAATGCAAAAGGACTGATCATGAGACCACTGGTTTTCAAGGCTTCTAAGCAAATGGTGAAAAAAATAGGTACAGAATAAGCTAAAACATGATTTCCACATGCTTGCTGGTCTTCCACTACTGTTCAATGATTAGAGCCAACTGAAAGCCCTTAATTAGTGATCAGAGTTGGACAAAAGTTGATTTTGACAGTTTTGAACTATTCTCGATTTTATATGAGACCAGATTGCCATGCCTTACCACTATACCTCAAAAGTGATTTTCATTTTCCAAATACTGAATAAAAGCATCCTGCTAGAAAAGAAAATGGGTTGAAATCTTGGTATATTAGCTGGAGCTGTCAATATTTTTAAGTTGTAAATAAACAAGAACAAAAATTTATGCAAAATATCTCAGAACATGGATGGATTTGCTGTAACTATTTAAAATTTTGGATATTTTATTTTTATTCTTCCATCTTTTAAAGATTAACAAATAAAACTGAATGCATCTACCATGGACCACATGAAGTTTGGAGATGATAAACATCATGGAGTGATTTGATCTAGTTAATATTATGCTGTTACATGCCATCATTTTTGTAGTAAGAAAAAGTGACATCCCATTCATTCTATCTGTATTCTTAAAAGAGAATATATTTGTATGAGCAATACTTATCATTTACAATAGATTTTTATCTACATTTTGTGTTACTTAGAATTTCACTCAGGAATTTGCACCGGTGAAAATCTCCATGCAAATGAATTCTGCTTCTCCAAGACCAAACAAACTCCTCAACTATATTTGGAGAGTGCAGTAGTTTACTAATTCAGATTCTTTCTGTACTTTTGTGATGATAATAGACCCTACAGATATTATAGCACATGAACAGTGGGAAGTAATGGCAATAATTTTATCAAGTACAATAACTAAAGCAATTTTCTCTAAAAAAGAAGCACTGTCATTTTCTCAAGTTTCTTGTACAGTTTATAACAAATTTTATTCTCTGAACAATGAGGGCACACCACAGTATGCAATAATTTTAAAGTTTATTTTACTCTTGATAATGTAACCAACTCTGCTTTAGCAGGAAGTAGCACATTTTGAATATAATAAACTATTAGAAAATACAAATGTGCTACTGGGGAAGGGTTAAATTCATATGTAGCATATATGGAGTCATCAACCTGAGCTTGATCAAAAGTAGCAGAGGAAGGATGGTCTGTAATAAGAGACAAGAAATAGCATCAGATATAGATATAGATCTCACAGACAAGAGTTGACCAGAGATAGCAGGCCGATAATTTGAGCAGTGCATGTATGTGTTTGGCATATTCACACACAGTTTCACTTCCTCTTATCTAGGTGCATGTTCACCATTGTTTGTTTTTGTTGCATGTTAAATTCACCTAACTATTGATTGTACACAAGGAAACTCAGATGTCACAGTGTGTCCCTTCCTTAGCATGTCCACCCGCTTGGGTTTGAACTGATATGCCCCACCACAGGCTCCTGTGTTTGAACGCTTGGTCTTCAGCTGATGGCACAATTTTGGAAGGTTGCGGGCCTTGAGGTTTGCATCCCTCTTCCTGCTTTATCTTCCTTGGGTTTCTGGTTCACTCAAATGCGTGCAAACTCCTGTCACCAGGCTTTTCCTGACGTAACGGACTACATTTTCTGAAACCATGAAGCAACATGGTCCCTCCTCTCCTAAGGAACTTTGCCAGAGCTATGGACTTTGATGGATTGTGTCATTGTTTTTCTCTTTTCACATGGTGCTGTCTAAGTGCTGAGCTTTACGGTCTGAATGGTACTTCCTTCATGGCGTCAGTTGTGGTAAGGTCTCAGAACCTGTTACAAAATGAGCAACACTAAATAATCTCAGCATGTTGTATTCATAAACGTGTGTGTGTGTGTGTGTGTGTGTGTGTGTGTGTGTGTGTGTGTGTGACAAATATAATTAAAGAAGCCATGACTTTGAGAAAGAGCAGGAGAGACATGGGAAAAATTGGAGGGACGACAGTAAGGGGGAAAGATGTGAATACACTATTATGTATGAAATCCTCCCCCCCCAAAAAAAAAAACAAATAAAAGATGACCATATACCCACCCTTATATGTTTGAACAAATCAATTTATCCTTTATAGGTGACAGTCCAGGGGGCTATTAGAAAGTCACTTGTTTGTCACATTATAGATAGCATGGATGAGTGGTGGACCTGTTGGAAACCTGAAAATGTGCTGCCTAACAAACCAGGTACTGATTCTACAAGCCTGAGAGGAGTTGCTAGCCAGTCAGTTTTATAACACACCCACTTAGGTACCATGCAGGAGATAGATGAAATGCAGTTATCCCAAACACTGTGAAATTATCTGTCCCTTTATATTAAGATAAAAATACAGGGATGCTTAAACTTTCTCACACAATAATTTAAGGAAATCTGATTTTACTTTATGCCTCCATCCTGTCACAGAAGTTAATATATTCAACTGAGTATAAGTTTCATAGGAATTTAAAGAAAATGCAAGAGTTTTAATGTGAAAACTAGTCATGAAAGTCTTCCCATAGATAATTTTACTCTTAAGATGTTATTCATAGAGTACAATAATGCTCACATTTATATAAACAGGATATAATTCTTTTAATTCTTTTTCATCAATATTTTTTGAAGACTTAAGTATTAAATCCAAGGCTTCTTAATTTCTGCATTTTTATGTATATTCAATTGTGTTAGTAATTCCATCATGTCTAGCTGATATTTTTAATTGTTTTTCTTATTGGTACCTGGGGAAAGCTGTAAAGTATTTCTTATACTCGCTCATTCCCACAGCCTCTCTTATACTCTATTGTTCCTAGTCTTTGACCACAATAATTCTCACATCTTTTTCATTTGAGGGTTGAATATATGATTATTTTAATGAGATGTAAAGTAGTTGCTATGCTGTCTAGAATTGATTACTATGGAGTACTATATGTATAGTAAGAAAATAGAGAAGTTATTTTATAGACTCAATAATCATTTAAGTACCATTATAATGAAACATTTATATTTACATATTTTATCATTAAATCACACAAACCCTAATTAGAAAGATTTGAGCAATTGATACTTTCCTGTTTTGACAGTGACCTTTGTAAAAGCAAGTAACAGTAAAACTGCAAATATTTCAGTATGCTCATTATTTAAGGAATGCAGAAAACCTTAAAAATTATAAAGCTTCCTGTTTAGATTTTATAGGTTTCTAAACCTAGAACAGTGCTATTTTCTCTCCAGTTCCCTGGAATTTGAAATGAAAGAGGTAATTGCATGGTACTTGGTGTCAAAGGCAGCCAGATGTACCTGCAAGTCAGCCTTTCTTTTCTTTATTAAACTTCAAGCAGAGAGAATTACCCAAAGTCTATTCTCTAATCACTCTTGGGATATTTTTTTGTCCAGGCATTAGGTTTGTGGGTAAAATTGCAGGTGCAGGTATTCGCTAGGTGTTTTGTTCCCCTTTGTAGCCTGTAATTATAGCGGCCTTGGACTTTACTCAATCTTCTGAGAATAGGCTAAATTATACTATCGAATAGCCTAACAAGGAACTCATGGGCTTAGTACAATAACGCTATATCCATTGACCCACCCTGAGTTTAAAATGGATTTCCAAAAGAAGTTTCCTTTTTCAAAACAACATTTTACTTTGCCAGACTTCGAAATCTTTTTCAATTCATAGCTCATCTACTAAATTTAGGATACTGTTCCACATTTTAATTCTTAAATTACTACTGTATCCTACTTTGGTAATATTCAAATATGTTGCCTACATGATTCCAGAAATCTTTTCTGGTTTCATAATTTCAGAGAGTTTTCTTTTTTTATATTGGTTCTCTAGGTTTGTTGTGAGACATTTTATTTCACCCCATTGCCTAATTTTCAGGTAATTGATTAAAAGATTACCTCACTGCTATGTTTTCTTCCTCAGGTTGGTGCAGGGATTTTTCTTCAAATATATTGGACTTTTGTTCATGTAAAAATCTAGAGTACATGAAAAGCCACATTCAATTGAGTAACCAAAGGTCATATCATAAGACCGATTTGCTAAAAGATTCCATAAAAATAATTAATAGAAAAAAAAGTTAACAGTAAACTCACATATAAAGTAGAAACTCAAGAGAGAAATTAACACAACATTCCAGAATATAGAATAATAAAATATTAAAATGTTCAATGACACTTTTAATATCATTTTGAACAAATACTGACAATTTTTCATACCCAAAACTGATTTCTAGTTTTGTAGCCTATTGCTGGATAAAATATAATTAGAAATTATGTTCCTGAAGGTATTCAAAGTTTTCCATAAGTAAACTAACATATAATTTAATTTTATTATAATATTAGGCAAAAATCAAAAGAATATTTCTAAAGGATATATTTTAAGTTATTTTTTTATGTAGTTTATCTATAAAACTTCATATTTGAGACAGGCGGATCTCTGTGAGTTCGAGGCCAGCCTGGTCTCCAAAGCGAGTTCCAGGAAAGGCGCAAAGCTACACAGAGAAACCCTGTCTCGAAAAAAAACAAAATAAAAAAACTTCATATTTGATTTCCTTTGCTTAGGTGCAGCATCTGCTCCATTGTTATTTGTATTAATCTTGTTTGTTAATTTTCTAATGAAAGAGAAAATAAAAGTATATATGCCAATGTTATCCTTTTTTCCTCCTAGATCAACTTGGTTCTCAAGTTCTTGGTTACTACAGTTACCCAGTCATTTATTCCCTTGTTCATCAACATTAAAAAAGCGCTGGCTTGATAGCTGTAGTATAGAATGTAAATAATAACATACACATGAAGAATCAGCAAGGTTAAGTCTCTACTTTCAAGATGCTCTATGGGGGAAACAGTGAGATAAATAACGAGAAAAATAAGGCTATAGATGATACACCTTAAAACAGGTGTAAACACAAGAAAGTCTGTGTTTCCTGGAGTAAACATACTGAGCTGAGCCTGGAGTACTTGTACGATTTAGCTATGTGGACAGCAATGGGAGAAGTTAGGCTGAAGTAGAAGACATTTCACAAGCAATGAGTTAGGGGAACGCACCTCCTATTGAATACTGCTCGCATATAATCTTTGTATTACATGCATGGCCCCTAAAACTTGCTTGATCTTAGAAAAGGAAATAAAAGGAGAAAAATGAGACTCAGAAAAAACAATACAAGTGCAGTAGACAGAGAGCAGCTGTGAATATTGAAGAAAGAGGATTCATAGAATAGTCAAAAACAGTAGATACTTCTCCCTAATTTCAGCCTCTCAGTCTTTTGATAGATACATACATGATATACTAACAGATAATAGACTCATAAACATGTAGAAATACACTCATAGATACTAAAAATACATTAAGTAGAAAAATACCATCATTCTGTTGGTATGGATAGTCTGTGTCAGATTTTCACTAAAGGATCAGAATTTTTTGGTGAGACCACAGGATAAAAATATCTGACATCAAGATTTCATGGTAATTTTTCTTCACTTGGTTTGTAGTGGCTCCTGCTTTGATTTGGATAGTATTGATAATTAAGACACCTTAATTACAGACATTTCTAAAGTCATGTTTATTTTCTTCATAGAGAAGAATTTTCTGTACTGAATCGGTAATGCAAACATGTGTTATGACATGTTCTATCACACTAACATTTCCTTTTATTTTTGTAAAATGGAGGAGAAACACAGAGAATTAAAGACAAGGAGTGAATGGTGTTCATTTGTTGATTCCTGAAAAGAAATTTTAATTGTTCTTTTCCTAGCCAGGACACACTTGGCAAGGATATCGGTGAGGGGGAGCCAGTGTTTTATGCCATGAAAATAGAAACAGCAGGAATAGAAACATCTTGTACTCAAGAAAACACACACACAAGCAGAACAGATTGAAGAGACCACAAATAAATATGTGTGTGCATGCACTTTCTCAAAAGTATGGTTTTTCAGTGAGAAAAAGGCTAATTAATTAATGTCACTGGGTTTACTAGAAATCCACTAGAACAGATAGGATCTTCCCTAATGCTAAAGATAAAAGACATAATTAAACATTTTTAATTGGCATAAAACACCAAAGAGATTGTAAGACTCCAAATATTGTATTTTAATATTCTTCTTAAAACATGACAACAATATATCACAATAAATAAATCATTTCTAAGAATAAATAGGAGGTGCTGAAGTAATGACTCAGCAGTTTAGAACACGTTTTATTCTTGCAGAGGACCTTTGTTTAATTCCCAACACTCACATGGTAGTTCACAACCCTTTGTCATTCCACTTCCTGAGGACTGAATGTTCTCTAATGGCTTCTGCATGTACCAAAAATACATGCTCCTCACACACACACACATACATACACACACACACACACACACACACACACACACACACACACACACGCGCGCGCATGAGCGTACACTGGCAAAACACTCAAACACATAAGATACATACACCTTAAAAATTTCAAACAGGAATAAATAAGAAAAGTTTACATAATCCAGAGGGAAAGAAAGGTTAAGGGAAAGCAGTGGACAACTTTTAGAATGAAGGAAAATATTCAAAGGTTTCTCATTAAACAAAAACAAAAACATGAGTTTTATGGGCTATGTTTCTCTTCCTAACACATGGACAAATAGATAAATAAATAAATAAATAAATAAATAAATAAATAAATAAATAATAAATAAATAATAAATACACCAAAAAAATTGAGTGTGTGCTAATTGTTCTTCTTAAGGAAATGGCCATTCTTGTATAGGCAAACTTCATTTTATTATGTTTCATTGTGTAATTTTTTTACATGTTGAGGCCTGTTCCAGGCTTGATTTCAGCTACATTTTGATGCCATTTTCCAGCGTTCAGAGGCCCACAATCATCTTCTGATAACAAAAGTATTTTTCATTTAACATATACATTAATTTAGACAGTTTCATTATACACTTAGTAGTCTAAAGGATAGTATAAAGTTAACATATATAGGCAGTGGAAAACCCCAAAATAAGCACTTTATGCAGATACTGCCTACCAGTGGTTCACCGGTGGAAGAAAATTGGCTTGGTGTATTTGGAGATCATTTCAATAATATTTAGTTTTAAATGTTTCTGTTGTTACATTGAATCTTCACTCCAGTGCACTCATTTCAGCTCCTGCACATGGACATGGAGGTAAGCTGTACCTGCCCTGTGGTGTTGAAGAGTAACTCCATCACCCAGGACATACAGAAAGGAAGCCTGGGTACAAACAGTATTATCTACTGTTGGACAAAGCAGGTGTGGAGTTAAATGCTGTGCTCAGCTTCTCCATGGCCCAAAAAGAATGAGAGGTGTTGACATCATGATGGTCATGGGCTTGTAGGCTAGCCTGTTAATGTTTACATCAGTGTAAAATGTCACAGCAATATTTCTGCTTTGGACAAAGGCAGCCTACAAAGACATACCTGGACTCAGACTTAGGACTTGAGAACTTGGAATTTTAAGTGTATTTTTCCTTTGATTTTTAAGGCACGTTTTGCATATCTTATAACAACTATTTTCAAATATACTAACATATTTTTAGAAATTTTACCCATGTGTGCTGCATTCACTGTAAATCTGATTAGTGCATTTCTATCTCTGTTAATCACTGTGCCGTCACCTTAAGCCAAGCAGTCATTAATCTACTATCTCTCCCAATTTGTCTTTTCTCCATATTTTACATCGATGCAATCATACTATCTATCTTGTCATTTAACATGCATACAAATTGCCTGAGCTCCATGTTGAATATAGATGTGTTAGGTCTGGAGTGATACCATGTTCTAATATGATCTCCATGTTAGATCTGGAATGATACCTGAAAAATCTACCCTTCCCCTCAAGCTGCCACAGGATGATCCAGGATCATCTGTCCCCCTCTAGAAGATCCCTAAGAAGTTTCTAATTCCTACACAGAGCAAACTTTAAGGACCAGTGAAACATGCCTTTCTGCATCAATTCCATTTTTAAAAGAGACATTAGTGTTCCTGTATAAACTTTCTCATTTTAAAAGCTGGATAACAGATAAGTGGTAGCTTATTCAGTAACAGCAAGTACTTTCTATCAATGATAGTAAATGAAAAGCTATGTTGTTCCTCTGTGTCACAGCTTTATAACTTCCTTGAGTTTGTTAGATTTGTGTTGTCTTTTAATTTCTAGACCAGTTAAGTCATAAAATGGAAGCCAGAAAAATGGAAAGTCAATTTCATGGAGTTAAAAAGCTTGGGGGAAAAAAGAGAAGAAAAATAATTAAAAGGAAAATAAGGCCAAATAAATTCCTAGGAACTTTAGAAAAACAGTTTGCCATCAGAGACCCAGGCTGTTCCTCACTTGGGTACTGACTGCAGAAAATGCAAATTATTTTGCTTATCTTCACTTTACTCTGGCAAGCCTTTTGTAAACTGTTTTCCATCAAATTCTCCCTCAAATCTATTAGCTGTTAGAACAACATATTTATATGTTGCGATAGTTATTTCCATTTAATGTGTATGATAAGCCATTAAGTTAGCCATCTTCCATTATTATGCACATCTATTTAGGGAGTGAAGGATGTATTCAAGCTATTAAATTGCAATCATTTAGTTTCTTACTAAGCAATACCTGCTGCTCAATATAAACTAAGGAATTACGACATTGATGTCCAGCATACTGTTACCTTAATTATAAGTAGTTTGAGTCTAAACCATTCAGTTTATTAAACATGGACTAGTCATAGTCTCTGGCTCACCTTTACTCTCTTTTCAGAGGAGTGAATCTGTGAGTTTCTGTATCAATAAAGAAAAATTGTGAATGTTAACCCCAAATGACAATCAAATCAGAAGTAAAAACATTTAGTTTTGGGGGGCTTCAGAAAAATTCTCATTTTTAAAAACATTAAATGAAATTCCAAGTCACAGGAATTTCTCCCAAGGAATGATCACGGGAGTCTGAGAAATTTCAGGGAAATAGCCAAAGAAAAAGTATAGTATGTATTTCTCTTTTCCATTCCTTGTTGTTCTGGTGAGTGTATCTTTACTCATATCCCTAACCAGATACACAACACTAAATCGTCTTTGCAGGGAAAGGCTTAGATTTTACAATACAAAGAATCTGTCATGTCTCTCATGGATTTCACACATAACTTCAATTTTCTTCTAGGAAACTACTTTCTTTAACCAATATATCTGGAAAAATAATTTGAAAAGAAGAAATTCTGTACATTTGATAAGTCATCATGCTATTTACATAATGAAATATTAGAAAAAACTTGAATGCCAAATAAAATAATGATTATAAAACTGACTAAATAAA
Organism: Peromyscus attwateri; assembly: GCA_902168425.1. Taxonomy (NCBI): domain Eukaryota; kingdom Metazoa; phylum Chordata; class Mammalia; order Rodentia; family Cricetidae; genus Peromyscus; species Peromyscus attwateri. Next base: position 31,623 of record CABHPP010141151.1, read on the forward strand.
CCATACACTAAAAAATACAAATAAAATTGGATTAACAATAAAATTAGTAACTGTGAACAATTAACATTAATCTTCATATTTTCAACATATTTTTATTTGCTTTATAAATTTTAAACATCCAAGAAGTAGATAAAGCTCTAAACTATGGCTTATGAAAATTGTTAAATATGCTCACTAGGCTTTTATATAGGTTTTTAAAAGATTGCATCATTTCTAGTTTTCTTTTCTCTTTATACACAGCAGAACTTGTCTACTCTAGTTACTTTCCATTTTAATATCTATGATAACCAGGCCAGAGTGCTCCTAGGCTTTGTGAATACACTGTATAACAAATTACTTAAAAGGTATCAGTAAATTGGATCTAGACCCAAGGCATTTCTCAACCACACATCTCCATGTGTTTCTCAGATTCTCTCATTCTCTCTTGTAATGTCAGTAGCAGAATGAACAGACAGCTGGCTTAGCCTACAGAAAACCTCCCCAAGTGATATTAACTGTTATTTCTTAAGTAAAAATATTGAAGGGTTGGCTCTCCAGCTGGCTGAATTAATTCTAATCCAACTGAAGTTTCTATGTGTTGAAATAAGTTCCTCTCAAGAAATTTTCAAACCTTTTCTAGAATATGCCTAAACTTCCTAGTCACAAGAGAATAATCAAGGAAAAGGGCACTGGACAGTGGATTCAATGTAAAGGTACATTTTCTGCTTAAAATTCTCACACTTAATTGCTGTGAAGACTGTTTGTGGTGGTAAATTGCATGTGTAGACTTGCATTTGGTGGAACACTATTCTACCTGATTCAGTGAATTTCTTCTTTTATGAGATTGACATTTAAATCAGTGGGCTTTGATTACAGTAGACTTCTTTCCACTATGAGTGAACTTTATCCAAAACATAAAAACTGACCAATCCAAGGAGAGCTGGATCTGTGCCACAGACTGCCTCAGACCTGAAGTGCAAGCCCTCCCCTAGGGCTCCAGCCTGTGGACCTGTTCTACACACTGCAGACTTTTCACTCTCCAGAGTCACAGGACCAAACTCTTTAATTTGTTTCCCTTCCCTCACCTCTGCTACCTCCCCTTTTCTTCTTCTTTTTTTTCCTAGTTCTTCTTCTTTCCCCCATTCCCAATCTTCTTCTCCTTCCAAACATCACAACACATACACACAGAGATGTATGTATGTACACACACACACACACACACACACACACACACACACACACATCTGTGTAGAGAAGTTATTTTTAGTGATACCCTGTCAGGACAAAGGGCTCCTGAGCTATCTGAAAGCCCATGGTTAAGACTAGCATAAAATTGCTTTTTGTGTTGCTTTCCCTCAGAATTGGGTGGATATTTTAAAGTATCTTACATTTAAACAAGAAGAAAAAGTACAATATTCCCACAATATAGCAAAAATTTGATTTATACTAAGAATTTTCATTTGTGCCTAAAACATTCACTGAAAAATATACATTAAATTGGAAGAAAAAACAATCAAAACCAATGTATCTGACTTAATAAAAATTGAGGGTTATGACTTCTATTTTTGCATCTTTCCATTTTATTTATATAACAGCTATTCAGAAATGCCTATCCTTTATTTTAAATACACTACATGTTCAAGCAGACAATGCTCCTTTATTTGCAGATTTGTTTTCTTGTCATAGGGACAAGGATCTGATATACATGACTTTGTTACATTTGTGGAGTTATTGACATTTTCACAGTGATGTCAGCAGGTACGTCTTAAAGACAATAGAACTGTCACAACCACTGGTCTAAACTGAAGCAACTAGATTTTAAGAAGATATTATGTAAGAGAGTTAAGAGTTCATGCAATTTCTTCATTGTCAGTTGTGATGTCACTTTGTTCTTTAAAACCAAGTTTCTTATTAAACCCTTACAAGTCTACAGGACTTCCACTAACCAATAACTTGCTCCCCCTGGTGGTCTTAATAATCTCACACTGTTGATCAAGTACTTATATTTAAATTATAATTTGCTTTGTTTTCATGAGTTACTTGAAGACTGAGATTTCTGTATCATCTCTCGGGAGGCTTATAAAATTCTGAGGAACATATTGATGGGATACGGTATCTCTTGATTTGGAAAGAACATTCTAGTGTCATCTATGTGTCAGACATTTTTATACTATAACTCCTAAAACAAATATTTTATGTTAAGAGCCACCATAAGGAAGTGTGATGAATAGCACTCTTATCGTAAGCATCTGTAGAGTTAGACTAATGTTAGGAATGTGAGGACACAAATCTGACTTCCTGTTTGAGAATAGTTTTATCCTGAGACCATAATGCTACTTCTCATTTCGTTGAATATCACTAGATCATAAGTGTTTTTTTCTCTTGAAATTAGTGAGTGCTTCTGACATAAAAGTGATAGACAGTTGAAAAAGAATGAGATTAAGGGAAGCAGCTCTTACTGACTCTAGTCTTCCCAAGTAAGGTATAGCATTAAATATAAATGGCCATATTTCTAAAGATCATTAAAAATAAATGATCTTTCCTGATTTGACATCACGTAAAATACTTCAAATGGTTAATGGTGGCAGCATGCAAGCTAAACTCTGAGTCAAAAGCTAAAAAGGTGTATTTGTGCCAGGATGTCATCTTGCCTTCCAGCTTAAGAAGCCTTCAGTGAAATGCTCACAGACAAGAGGGGAGCTGTCTTCCGCTGAATGTATGAGCTCCCATGGTGGATTCAAAATGGTTTACCCCAGCTCTTCATGCAGGATAAGGCATTCAGAAAAAAAAAAAATTCCACAGTATATTTTCCTCCTCAGATGTCTTATCGGGAAGACTTTGCATTTTTTAAGCCTCCTTATCTGTCAGAGTCCAGTGAAAAGACGATTCACTCCAGTGAGTTTCAAAAAGGCTACTGGCTATTAATGATAATAAATTTTAAAAAAAAGAAAATAGAAAGAAAACTGAGAATAACAGAAGAAAGTGAGTTGAGCATTTACATCTGAAATACAAGAAATGTCAGAATGTTTGTTGAGCTTAAAATATTATTTATGTAACAATACTTTTTAAAAAATTGGAACTCTTCGGAATTGTAAGGATCTGGGTAATTTTAAGGACATTTCCTTCAACAGCATTCAGCAAGGATTCTTAATGCTCACTGTGGGATTGTCCTGCCAACATTAGCTGCTCTTAGGCTGTTAGATACTGGAACTGCAGAGACAATAGCTAGGAACTTCTGTGTATTAAGAACACTCTAGAAAATCATCTGTGACATTCTTTTGTAAGACCCAGTCATCTATGAAGCTTCTCTGTATTGATTTTGAGATATTAGGGAGTCTGGACAGAGGTTAAACCTTTTCCTTTTATGATAGCTCTAATCTTAACAGTGAGCCATCTGGTCCCTGAAACAGCCTCTGCTCCCTTTAGTATGAGGCTCTGTTGTTAATAGTTCTCTTGAGTCAATTAAAACTTTGACATTTTCTACCTCTGTAATTAAAATGTAAATGAAAGGATATATTTTGTTTTTACAAACACATTATTTTGTTTAATTAATTGAACATTTACCTAGACCTAGGTTTGAATAAAAACAGACTACCAAATAGCTGCTCATGGTAGCAATTGAATTCTGAGCCTGTGTTCCACACAATGGATAAAATCATTTCTCTTCATGCTAAAGCAAAGGAAGGAAACTTCAGAGTGGAAAAACACGATTATTAAGTGTAATCTCTAAAGTGACCGTAAGGAGAAAAAGATTCACCAGTTTCTTTTTGAAGTGAACTTTTCTTTTTTCTCATTTTGCTTCTGACTTGGAAATGCCAGCTTTAAAAAGCACATGCTGGTGAATGCAGAGAGTAATGGTTGCCCAGGGTGCTGAGAACGAGTAACAGCTGAATGATCAGTCCCAAATAAGACATTTTCCATCTTCTCTAAGGCTCAGGGAGCATTTGGGGAAGATGGCCCAGAAATAATGTAAAAGAGGAAAGATAAAGAGGAGCTCAACAAACACGCTGTTGGATGAAGATGATACAGCAGCAATCATCACTAAAGTCACAGCACATGCTTCCACTATCCTAGGGATTTCTATTGCTGTCATCAAACACCATGACTAGAAAGCAACTTAGGGAATAAAGGGTTCATTGGACTATACTTCCACATCACAGTCCATCATCAAAGAAAGTCAAAACAAGAACTCAAGCCAGGAACCAAGAGGCAGGAACTGAAGCAGAAGCCATGGAGGGGTGGCACTTGCTGACTTGTTCCTTATAATTTGATCAGCCTGCTTTTTTATATACCCCTGGACCTTCTGTCCTGGGTTGGCACCACCCACAGTGAATTGAGCCCTCCCACATCAATCATTAATCAAGAAAATGCTTGCCGGACTTGTCTATAGGTCAATGTGATAGAGGCATTTTCTCAATTTAGTGCCCCTATTCCCAAATTATGACTATATTTTGTCAAGTTGAAAAAAAAAAAAAAAAAAGAAAGAAAGAGACATCTGCATAGGACATCACAAGAATGAACAAGAATGAATGAGTAGATGAACTGCCAGGTGTAGATGGAGGAAAAGCTCTGCGGGATCCAGTCCTCATTGGCGAATTATTTTCTGCTGAGAGATTAAGGCAGAGGAGGAGTAATTGCTTCTAATTGTGTACTCACTAGTGACTCTACTAGACTCCAGAAGCTGGCTCAATTTGATGGTCATCCAGATGGGTCTGGTTTGACTAAATGAGTTATGAAACAAACCAAAAGTCATGAATCTGGGAGAAGGACTGATAGGGAGGAGGGAGCTTGATAAAGACGGGAGCGAGGGAAGAGAGGGTAGAGGTAGAGTGGTCAGGATGTATTATCCACATCTAGGAAACTGTCAAAGAACAAAATTTATCAATAAAAGCTACTTAGCTTTCAGGCCACGTGGATAATGAAAATGGCTACAAAGAATCTATTTATGGAGACCATAAACTTTTGCGCACTATTTTCATCTGTCCCTGGGTAATGAACTGGGGAGCTTCTTTCCACACTGAGAACACCCGTGGCACAACTAAGACACGCAGAGCAGAGAAGGCATTCAGAGATGACCTTGCAGAAGCTCAGTGCTCCTGCACAAGGACACAATTCTAAAGGTGGTGATGGGAAAGAGGAAACCACAGCATTTATTTTCCACGCTGGAATGGCAAATAATGCTCCGTTAGTGGTCCCCCCATCCCAAGGGAGCATTTTCTAGTTTTCGCCACTTCATCAGAGCTGAACCTCTTACACATACAAAACACAATGTCACACTTAATTTTGAGCCATTAGAAAGATGGATCCTGGGTAGGTGGTGAGAGCCGTGAAGATAAGCCACAATTACATGATATTTATAGCATGGGATATAAACTATTCCCAGCTATCACTGATCACATAAAGTAATTATTATAGAAATGGAAACATATAACACTAAATTCAAAGTTAGAAAATGAGATAATTAATGTTGGAATTTGATAATCTCAACATAGCTACCAGGAAAATAAAACTGTTGTCACAATATAAATTAGGCTGTTAAACATGGAGAGTAGGATTCGGCCAGCCTCTGCAGTGTGATGTAGCACCCCAGAACATCTCATTAAATACATTGAATTGATGAAGTGCTTTAACAGCCTTATGTTTTTTTTTGTTTTTTTTATTTACCAATTTAAATTCAGTCCTGTAAAGCAGAAACAGAGACTATACTGAAGCCCAAAGAACAGTGAAGAGGGAGGAAACATTTTCCCTCAGGTCCCAGAATATATTTGAGTTTGTTTGTACAAGGAACTTCACTGGGCTTTTAGGCCACAGTTTTCTCAAGAGAAAACCAGGACTTAGACGTCTACATTTTCATGCTCTCATTCTATTTTTGAAAATTCAGATATCTAATTTCTGAATCCTTTATTTTGCAAATTGAATGTAGCAAGGTATTTGAAAATGTTCACCTCATGAAATGTGCATGCTTTTGCTTATAAAATAACAAATAAGCTTGCAGAGATGGAACATGCACAATTCCTCAATGTTAGTATCTATGCAATATTTATGGAGGAAATTTTAAAAATATCCAAATAGTTAGAGAATCAAAGATGTTCATTGTTCCAAGACTCAATGTATCAATGATGCAAAACCTAGCTAAAATAATTAGAATTTTCATATAATTTACTGAACAGTACCACTATAACATTTATTTGAAAACTATAAGAGAGTAGATAGCAAATATGATTTTAAAATGTAAGTATAAAGTCAAAAAATTGGTTTCATTGATTTGGGGAATTAGAGCAGTTTCAGTAATTAAAATTGTGCTGTATCAATGGTGTGAAAGCTCTGTAGATAGTGGCTAGGAACCTCACATCCAAAAATGAGTAAACACCCACATATGTTCCATCTCTGCAATCTTCAGCTTCTACCAGTAAAATCTACACTAGCTGTAACTTGGTTAAGTGGTTTTCATCAAAGATATTTCCTCTTTTTCCTGTACTTTTTTGAGAGTTTTAATCATGTCTTGGTAGTCAGTTTTGACACTGTTTTCTGTCTTGATTAATAAGAAAATGTTCATATTTCTATTTTAACTTCTTTGTGGGGCAGATTATATTAATTGAATTTTGATTACTAAATCAACCTTGCTCACTTGGGAAAAAAATGGTTATGATCATTGTTATTCTATATACTGTTGTGGTCTACTGGTTTATAGTTTATTAAATAATTTTGTTTAAATGTTAATAAATAATATTAATTTGTAAAAAAAAAAAAAAAAAAAAAAAAAAAAAAAAAAAAAAAAAAAAAAAATAACAAATAAGCTATTCAAAGACACTGCTTGTCTTCGTTACCCTGCAGTTCATATGTTAGTTATTCCTCAGTATTGTTACCTCTTTTGTACATACATGCATACAGGAACTGTTAACGTGCTACTCTTCGGAAAAAACTTTCTCTCAAACCGTATACACATCAGCAAGCTCCCAAGAGTCTTTGCTCTCAGGTAAGTGATTAGCTTTCTCTCTTTATAAGCATTCCTCAAACCTATCTTCGAATCTTTAGTTTACCTTTTGTTCCCCCAGCATTTTAACCACATGATTACAGAAAGAATTAGCTATGGTCTGTACAGTCCAGGTAAAATGTCTTGCTTTGGGGCTTCAGTGACCTAAGAGCAATGAACCCGATGAGCTAGGAAATTTAACCCTTTCATCCATTCTGAGGACATGAACTCATAACCCCAAATCAGAGCATGCTCAAATCATAGGAATGCCGGTGATTGTGCCCCTGAGACCAGCTCTTACCCTTTTATTCCCAGGTGTGGTTAAGCCCATTAGAGAAGCTATGGGGTGCAAGGGTGTTGCAAGGAGAAATTCCACCAGCCAGGGAGCAAGCAGCCACTCTTTTGAGAGAAACAGGGGAAGTCTACAGAACCAGCCTGGCTTCTCACTCATTAACTTTCTGCTTTGTTAGAGTTTGCTTCTCTGTCTCTCTAAAACCTTCCTGCAGCCCTCCTCAGGGGAGAGTCCCTGTTTATAGTTTGTTCAATTTTAAAGAAGGCAGTTTTCTTTGGCAGCCATCTCAACAGGGAATCAGGAGCCAATGCAATGGATCATTACCCTGGAGTAGTTCAGTGTTCTCTCACTCTGTCTGCTGGAGTTTTAAGTTTTCTATCCTGCAAACACTGCCACAGTTCCTAAGGAAGATGTGCATGCTAGGAACTGAATTCTTTCTCCCTTCTGAGAACTCTCATTTTTTTTTTACCACCTACCATTCCAACTTTCAATTCATTTGTTACTAATGCAATTATAATTGTAGCCCCATAAACCTATTCCCTCTCCTCTCTACCGTTTCTCAATCCAAGATGAGCTAGATTTCCTTCCTTAATCTACCAAGATCTGTAACTCTGGCTCCCCCTTAGAGTTCACAATATCTACAGCTTTGCTCCTTAAATCGTCTGTCCACAGGTCACTGAAAGTATCTCCAGACTAACTTATAAATCCCTCCACTCTACTCCTACATGAGAGTTAGTTACTTAAGAGAGAAAGAAGACAATGCCACACTGTGGCTACATCACATATTCCCAGTCTCCAACCATAAATACTTGCATAATTACAAATATCAGCTACTTTAGACATTCTTATGAGCCTCAAATCTTGCTACAAATACATAGAATTTTCATGTTTTAGTTAAAGCACAATATACCATAAGAAAAAGTAACCTGAGTTTTCAGTTCACTGAGTTTTCAAAACCTTGATATTTCTGTGTATATTGATGCATAAGTAGGAAAACAAATATGATTAACCACTTAAAAACCCACTTTGCTTCCCAGACTCCCATACTCCTGAGTAAAAACAATACAGATTATATTGCAATTTCTTTTTTATTTCTCTAGCCTTTGTGCTTTAAAAAAAAAAAAGCATTATATACTCATGCCTATGGCTTCTATAATTTAACACTCTATTCCTGGGATTCATCCATGCTGTTTGCTGAAGCTTCATCCTTCCTACTGTTGCATTGCATTGAATTCCATAGTTTGCTTATCTATTGTACTATTGATGGAAATTTGGCAAGCATCTGATTTGCAAGTGTTTAAACATGCACTGTTGTAAAAAATTGAAGACAGATCTTAGTGAGTCTAATTGGGCATTTCTGATTGATGTACACTTGATAGTAAAATTGCTATATGTCTACGTGCAATAGTTATATTATAGGACAAACATAGAAAGGTGAGTGCATCATAACTAGATGGTGACAAAACACTTTCTGAATTGAGTGCAGCAATTGATACAATTTGACACAATGCCTCAGGACACTTTGCCCTGCTGCAGAAGTATGTCTGAGCCTGCATAATTTTTGAAGAATAGACTTATTTCTCAAAGTTTTCTTTCTTTTGCTTTTCTTTTCCTTTTTCTTTTTCTTTTTCTTTTGACAGGTCTTCCTATGTAGCTCAGGTTGTCCCAGAACTCACTATGTATGAGTGTGGACTGTGGCTGCTCCAGAGAGAAGTTTCTGTCTGGTAACTGCTGCCAGTCTGGAGATGACGGCATAGCATTACATTTGCTTCATTCTTTGAATTAACAAATACTCTGAATTTTCACATTTCCTTGGTAATTGTTGTTGTTGGCTGTTTTTTGTTTGTTTGTTTGTTTTACTCTTTTGGGGGGGGCAACACCCAGCTCCCAAATAAATCTCACACAGAGGCTTATTATTTCTTATGAATGCCTGGCCTTAGCTTGGCTTGTTTCTTTCCAGATTTCCTTAAATTATTCCATCTACCTTTTGCCTCTGGGCTTTTCCCGTTCTCTTACTTCTGTAAATCTTACTCTTACTCTGTGGCGTGCTGGGCAGCTGGGTGGCTGGCCCCTGGAGTCCTCCTCCTTCTCTGGCTACTTCTTCTTTTTTTTGATTCCTCCCTCTATTTATCCTCTCTGCCTGCCAGCAGGACCCCTCCTTTCCCCTCACTTGGCATTGGCTGCTCAGCTCTTTATTAGACCATCAGGCGTTTTAGACAGGCACAGTATGACAGCTTCACAGAGTTAAACAAATGGAATATAAACAAAAGTAACACACCTTCAAATAATATTCTACAACTGATTGTAAGTACTTTCTCATGAAGACTGACTAGATGAGTGTCTTCTCTTTTGATATGTGTCTACTCAAGACCTTCCCTTCTATTTTTACATAGCTATGTTCTTAGTGATTTGGGGACTTCTCCACATAAACTGATATATATTTCATTTCTCCCATGACTTGGCACTTTTTGATGAAAGCAAATTCTAATGTAGTCGACCATTTAATTTTAAGTGATTCATAAGAGAGGAAAGAGTGCTTTCTTTAATGCAGTGAGTAACTACTGTATGCTGTATTTCATAGAGGAACTTCCTCTTTCAGTTATATCTTCATTCTACCTAATAGTTGTCTTTGTGTAAGTTTTTCACATATAAGTAATTAATTCACCACAATTTAATAAAAATCAACCCCTCTCCCACTAGGCATTAGTGTTGTCTCTGTTGTCCATTGGGTGATTACATGCTGTGGATATTGCTCTGTATAAATAAAATGCTGATTGGTCAGTAGCCAGGCAGGAAGTATAGGCAGGACAAGCGGAGAAGAGAATTCTGGGAACAGGAAGGCTGAGTCAGGAGACAACAGCCTGCCGTCCAGGGAGCAGCATGTAAAGGCAACAGGTAAAGCCACAGAACATGTGGCAACATATAGATTAACAGAAATGGGCTAAGTTTAAGTGTAAGAGCTAGTCATTGGTAGGCCTGAGCTAAAGGCTGAGCAGTTTAATTAATATAAGCTTCTGAGTGATTATTTTATAAGTGGTTGTGTGGTCTGTGGTGCTGGGCAGGACTGGAGAAAACTTCAGCTACAATTACAGTACATGTATATCTGCTTAAACTATCCAGCCTATGACACATAACTGCAAGATCAACTTTTCTTACACAAAGAGTCCACCCACCACATTACCTATTTCTTCATCACAGACATAAACATCTGTATGTATATCTATCCACTGAAAAAGTGCTATTAAATATTTATTTTCTTCAGATACTGCATTAATGAGTGAGACAATGAACTTGATTTCATGAAATCACTCTTCAGTGAAATAAACCAATCAAGAATCAGCAAACAAGCAAATGCAATAAACATGGATTATGTCAAGAGCTACAGAGAATGTAAACAAGTGATAATAGAGCTTCAAGGGTTATAAATGTGAATAGAAACAGTGCTAAGGTGATAAAATTTGAACTCAAATTTGTCAGGAAGACAGAAAGCCATACGAGTAGCTAAGAATATCATCACTAAGTAGAAAATGAAAAAAGTACAAAACCCCAGCTGAAAGAAAAACCAAGTGAATAAAAAAATTTAAAAAAAAGCAAATGAGACCAGAAACCCATAGCTGATTGATCATCAAAAAGAAAGAGGGAATTAATGCATAACTTCTGATATGAGTTGAGAAAGCCAAACTGGGTTCCACTCATGCAAAGATATTTAGGCTATTGGCCTAGTTGGTTTTTAAATATATGTTCATAAGAAGTCTTCGAAAATGTTTGAAATTTGTCTGGAAGATGGGTGACAGGTGTAGTGCATGCCTGCTGAGCTCTGGGCTTGGCTCCATAGAGCAGCACTTAGCCCTAATCCTTCCTTTGTCTAACCACACCTTTTGTTTCGCTTACCTTTTGTTTCTCTTATTGCCCTATGTGAATCTTGTCTGAGAGTCAAGGATCAAAGAGTCCCTTAAGGATCAAAGGCCTATGCAAAACTTGGTTTAGGAAACCCAGAAAATCATGATACCTGAGAAATCAAGAATTTGCACTTGGCATTTTTTCTCTGGGAGCTCCTTTTAGGTTGCTTTGAAGGTATGGAAATTAATTGTCTAAACTGTAATTAGAGAGAAATAAAAATGCACTAGGCAAAGGGATAGTGCTTCAGTCCTTCCAGGCTGGACCCCCCTGCAGCCATGAAAGGCTATGTTCATTCTTAAGATGCCTCTGAGTCTTCTTTCCACGGACCCACGTGAACCCACACACCAGTGTAGCTACACACAGCGACAGACAGGTATTGGTATGGGTTCCAATTAGTTACTCTTTTATTTGATACAAAGAACAGGTGTCTGCAGAGAAGGGGAAAGAGTTGTACCCATTGAGAGGGTAACATTCCCCATGGGACCCCAGTCATGCTACTAAAGCTCTATGTCAGCATAATTGTCTCCTTTTACATGTTTCAACTATTTTATTATAAAATATGTATTAAGGTACGTCAGCAGTAACACATACGGTAAATATGGGTGGCCTAATTTTGGTGAGTGATGCCCACTTAGAAGTGATCAAATTCAGGGTGGCAGTGAGGGGTGTACTGAATGATTACAGTACATGGTAAAGAAATGAATTCATAGAGAGTTGTTTTAAATTTTCTTTGTGAGTTGATAGACTTTATTATGGTAGTGCATCTGAAGGATTTGGATGGAGGACAAGCTTTCAAAATTGACTTAAAACAGAAAAGACAGAAAAAATCCAAACAATTGCCAAGATGGCAATTTGCCTCCTTATTATTTTGGTAAAGGAAGGAACTTCTTCCTCTGCCTGTGCATTCTCGATCTTACCTTTCTTGTTTGGATCACATTCTGTTTTATTCATGCTTCTACTTGTCCTCACTGGCATCCTTCCTACATTCCCTCCTTCTCTGGTTTTGTTTTAAAGAAAATGCACTTACTCTTAACAGAGCTTAATGTCTCACACTATAGTAACTACTGGAAAACCAAGTCATGTTGTTAAGTAGAGACTATATTGCTTAAGGTTCATAATACCACTGTTGTGGATTTCAGAGATTCTTGCAGCTATTGGCTTTATCTAACTTGTGATGAAATCACCTGTTTGTGGCCCCTCAGGCTCTGCTTCTTTGCTAAGTAGCTGTTAATGTTCTAAAATACAAATTATGGGACAGAGAGAGATGCATCTCTCCGTCTAACTAACCCAGATCCAAAGTAAAGCCTGGAATGTATTCTAGAGGCGTCATCAGGAAACAACGGACAGCATCCAGTGTTGCTCTAGTCAGAATAAAAGGGAAGGTGGAGTTGTCAGCTGATGGAGAGGTACAGTCTTCATATCCAGTCCTAGTCTTTCTCTGATGGTCTGTTTCAGCAGAAACTTCTCACCTTCAGAAATAGATCATCATTCTTCACTATCAGGTAGGTTCTTAGTAAAACCTGCTGGGAAATTTCCCCCTGTAAACTTCATGCAGCACCACACTTAAGCATCCTACCTTGCTTTCTACAATGGCATGAAAACCTTCATTCATATTGGAGTGTTGGGTGTTGGTAACTCATTGCCAAACATGGCTTCCCCCATCTCTCATTTTGTTAATCACAAACCTGACCAAGTTTATACAACGTAATCCTAAATTCACTCTCTCAACCAGTGGTCTTCAGCTTATTTGATCAATGTATATGTTTGTAACAATAACTACATTAAAATAAGTAAAATTAATAAAAAGAAATCTATTCCAGACCAAAATACTACATGCTTTCCATTTGTATAAGCACTGCATGTATGAATGCATATGCTACCATTAGTCAATATTTCAAATTCTGATATATGTTTAGAATGAGATTTATTGTGTCAACATACTGTATAAAAATTTACATTCAATGCTCAAGTATCCTTTCTATTAGACTTGATTAGATCATCATTAATTTTGCTTTAAAACATTATTGGTGAAAACTAAATAAATAAAAATCTATAACAGAAGCAGAAATTTGAATTGTACCTTTACTTGAGAGACATTTGTTAGGGTTGTTGTTTCCCATCTTCAATACAAGATCATCCAGCATGATGAATTTTGAGATCATTTTTTCATGTGGAAAAGTTTGGTGTAGTTAAAAGTAGGTAACACATATAGAGGGTTGGAGGTGCATGCCTATTAACTACGGTCAGAAGGGTGAGGCAGGAGGATCACCAGTAGTTCAAAGCCAGCCTGGGCTATGAAGTAGTTTCCAAATTAGCCTGGGCTACAAAATAAGATCCTATGTCAAAGAAACTAAAACAAAACCAAAGCAACAGTAAACAATGTAATCTTTAATGGCACCCAATGAGGCGTGTAGATTAGGTCAACACAAACTTCTGGAAGCCAATACCCCACTGCTTTAGAGTTGCCATCCCTCATCCCTGGCAACACTTTATTAACCTGATGGATTATTCATGGAAGAGGACAGGTCTCATAATACACTAGCGAAGCATCCAATAGCAATTCCCATTCTCTTTAATCCTGCATGTGTCTATGTGTGCATGTGTGCTCATGTTCATGTGCCTGCATATTTATGTGCACATAAATATGAGGGACACCCTCCAGTGTTCACGTTTTATCTATCTATCTATCTATCTATCTATCTATCTATCTATCTATCTATCTGCCCATTCATTCATTCATTCATTTATTATTTATTTATTTATTTGAGACAAGTTCCCTCACTAGTTTACAACTTACCAAGCTGGTAAGTTCTTGCTGCCTGGCCTGCAAACCCCAGGTCAGCCTGTGTCTCTGCTCCCTAATTCAAGAATTAGAAGCATATCACCCACAGCAGCCTTTTACATGTGGGTTCAGAGTTAAATCTCAGATCCTGATGACTGAAAGGCAACTACTTTACCAAGAGATTCATCTCCTTAGCACCCAATTCACATTTTAAATGTTAGCACAGCTTATTTTTATTTGCTTTTTCAAGAAATAAAGAAATATCACCACTAATATTTTCAGCCCACAGTGTAATACAATGCCTTCTGCATCTCAGTGTATCTGTCCCAGAGCAAAAACCACTGGTCTAGAAAGTGGATGCTTAGGCAACAAGGCTTTTTTATTTCCTCCTTACATTTCAGCAGAGTAGGCAAGATCTCCCTCACTCTTGTATTACACACTTTTTAACCCAATTATAGAAATTATGTCTCTTCTTGTTCTTTGTATATTTAGTGACACCTCATTAAGACCTTTTTCAATTCCACAACACATCTTATGTTTAAAAAGAGACAATTTAAAATTTTACCTTATTCCATGATAAGGCCGAATTGGTTCATTAAATAAATGAAGTATGTTATTTAACTTCAGAAAAACAACAAACATCAGTGTACCAATGATATTGACATCTTAGAGCAATTCAGGCCTCCAGCTAGGTTTATTTGATAGACAGTTACCTGATGTTCTTTCTACAGCAATCTATCTATATGCTCAAGAGATGCAATGATTATTGTTTTACTACCATTATCTAAAGGAATAAAATATGAATACCATTTTATACATTCCTGCCCTCTAAGAACATTAATATTTAAACATTATTAAATATTCAATAGTTTAATTTCTCAGCTAGATATTTAAAAAAAATCACTGCTTCTTGGGCATGCAAAGCACTGAATAGAGAAGGGCTGAAATGGAATCATCTAAAAGCAGGGAAAAATAATCTGAAATTAATCACTCCAGTTCTGCAATAATATTGCATAGAAGTGAAACGTAGTTAATTCAATTTCCTTTATGAGTGGCCGTTTAATGGAGAAAATTGTCCGGCTGTCTAAAGGACAAACAAAGGAAAGATGACATCAAGCTCTAAGATACAAATGAGTGGAAATAAACATATGAAGACAAGGGAAAAGGCCATTTCATCAGCAAGATCAAAGGAGATAAACTGCAGTCATTTCTCAGAGACGAAGAGTTCCAGATTTCAAAACTGAGAGGGTGGAGACAAATGGCCATCTCAGTTATCATTTTAATATTTTAACTTGTGAATCTTGAAAATGCATCCTTTTAAGAAACTAAGGTTCGACAAATATATAATAAATATCTATTAAATAAATATGGATGGGTGAATAAAAAAAACTAATACATGATTTTGCAACACAGCTTGAAACTTGTATCATTTCCCTTTTCACGGTCTGGGCTTGAAAGAGTATACTAATAACTTTTATGTGTTTTGAATTCAAAAAAATACATTATAACATTTATACAATATGCTTAGTAGTAAAATTAGAACAAAGGTTGAGTTTTAAATTCATAAGAATAATAAGTATCCTCTATATAACATTTTATCAGTATTTTAGGAGTATTTGTAAATGTTATTGGACTAATAATACTTCCTCATGCCCTAGGAGCAGGTTACTGATTATTAGTGCTACATTTTTTCTAATGATCAAAGTCATTGAACAGTAATTATTTTTTACTTCAGAATGTTCTTTAGAGTAAAAAATTTAAATAAAGTCCGCCTATAATTACTATTAATATTACAGTGGATTTTAAGGATATCTTATTTTGAGCATACAGGACCATGAATTCCTTCAAGATATAGTTACAACCTGCTTTTTTTTAACACTCTATTTTGAATATTCCTTCACTTCCTTAATATTTTGTAAAAATCTCAACTTTTAAAAATTGTATACTATTTCATCTTGAAATGATCGGACATTCTCATATTTGTGAATATCTCTTATCCCTGAGAGGGTGGAGATCTAAATCTACATATTTTAAGTTTTTCTGTACATGTAATTTTTCTCCTGAAGTTCTTTGAAAACCTCTAAACTGTCAACTTTTACAACAGGTCTGGGCTGTGACTCCAGTGCTATTGCTATATGACAGAGATTTTTATTGGACTCTACTTTTCTGCACACTGGTTATTATTTCACGTTTTATCTCTAAGATAGATGAACTAATTTCATTTTAAAACTAAGAAATTTTTTTTTACATATTTGCTGTCATTGCTTTTGATTTTACTCTCTTTTTTTGTTTTGTTTATTTATTTATTTATTTATTTATTTATTT